>CM060871.1:7767385-7895264 GCA_030737845.1 Acorus calamus | reverse complement strand
AAACAATTTTTTTTTTGTGAGCCTATCTTGCCCTCCTGCAAATTGTGTGTTTTTTTTCTTAGTACATCATGTTTCATGTGAATAATACTATTTGCTATAATATCAAATGAGGTTACCCCTTCTCAGTTGTCATGGGTTGCTCGTGTCTTCAGTTGTGTTCCTACTATAAACCTCCATAAGGTGTTATGTTTGGCTACTTATATCCCTTTCCTTTTTGTCAACTGTCTAAACCTTTACAATATAATGTTCTTGGCCTGCTTTTATTTATACATAAATGCAAACTGATCACATACTAAATTTAAAATGGCGATCATGAAGTATATTTGTAGGCATCAAGTAGTGTGGTTATATTCAGATATTTTGTTCAACAAAACCATCAATTATATATACTATTTTGTTCAACAAGACCATATGTTGTCTCATGTTAATTTTGAATCAGAGGCTATTAAGGTTTCCCAATGTGAATTTGTGATACAATTGCTTACTAGTCTTTGTGCTCTATCTTAAAAAATGTACATCTCAAGGGGATGTATGCATGCAAGGAAAAGATGCTTTGCCTGAGATATATGAACTCAACATCATTGAAATAGAGATATTATCCATTCATTAAAAAAAGTAGTTCAGCCTCATTCAGAGCAGTCTGTGTATAATGATTCTAATGGCTAGTGGAACAAAGACAAACAATAAACTTGCAGAATGAACAGAAAAAATTTGAAAAATTAGCCCCCATGAAACGAGAAATGTCATTTTTAGGTGGATAATTTATAAACATACATTCTTAATGATCTTTTTGAGTGGATGATGCTTTGCACCTTTGGTTGTTGTCAGAATTCAGAAAAGGCAGCATGGACAGCAATTGTTATGGTCTTGTGTTTTTTTTTAAATTGTTTTTTAACTCAATAGTAATTGAAATATTTGTGTAAACAATTTTTTTTTAATAAAGCGGGAGAACTGAACGATTTATCTTTCCTTGTTTTGTATCACAGGTATAATATGAGACATGGCGAGGGAGGGCGCAGTGTAGACCCTGACCAGGTATATTATTGATGTGCTGGTTTTCTGGTGACATCCCCACAATAACCTTCAGCTTTTTCACTTCTGGTTTTAAGTTCTATAGTGCTTTTTTGCCCCCTCTAGAATTTTTATATTTCATTGTGTCTCTTTTAGATCAATTTTGGAACAGATGTTTCCTTGTGTGTTCTTTGACATGATTATCTTTATCAGGGGGAATTTCTCTGCCCAGTGTGTCGCAGATTCGGAAATTCTATATTGCCCTCATTACCTGGAGATATTGATATGCGGAAGCGGATAATGTCATCAGATGTTAGTTCAACATCATTGGCAGGATGCTCAACCTCATCAGAATCAGAGAATTATGTGTGTCTTCTTTCACAAGCCCTGACACTTCTCCAGAAAACAGCCAACATGGTCGGGCAGAGTAACTTTCTGAGCCTTTCAGGAAAATTGAATGAGAGAAATGAGCCAGCTCTAGATCCTGTATTACGGAAATTATGTTCTATGTATTTTCCTGACACTAGCAATAAATTCCTGGACTCCGGATTTCTAAGCAGATCTCTTTATTTGTGGGATACTCTTCTGTACACCATGTCATCAACTGAAATTTCTGTACGTGGCAAGAGAGTCTATTCACATTCAGGAAGTTCTATCCCTGTCCTTGAACCATTATATAGAGAGATTCAGTCATCTAGTGGATTTATATTGTCATTTCTACTCCGAATTGCTCAAAAATGCCGAATTTCAAATACAGTAGAGGCTCATTTAAGGTTTAGAGGTGTTCAACTTTTTGCTGGTTCTATTTGTTCTGGTGTTTCTCTAGATGGTAATGCTATGGGCTTGGATAGACAAAGAGGTATGATACTACCTACCATTGATGTTTTTTCCTTGTTAGCTTAAACGTAAGCCTAAAAAAGCATTTGTACTTTTGTAAAGCATTTCTACCCCAATCTTAATATTATAGTTCGTGAAATCTGACATGCCTATATAGCACTGGTGTTTGGCAGAATGTATTTAGCATATGCTTTGCGTACCGGAAGACAATCATTTCAGGTTACAAGGATAGTGACCTTACTGTTGGGTAATGTCCCTGTAGTATGGGTCTGGGATCCGAGCTAGATAAGGGTTATTGAATTATATTGAATAAAATATTGGATACTTATAGGTGACAAGAACTTGGGATTGTACTAATCTTTGAACATTACATATAAATTGTTGTCTATTTCATAAATAAATACACATGTTGGATGTTCTTAAATATTGATGAATATGTGCATTACATTTACATTACTGCTAGAGTACCTTGTAATTCATTTTCTACCCAGTTTACTGTTCTGCTTGTGTCTGCATGCCACAGCAACATTAATGTGGTATTGAGTTTTTGTAAGAGCTTGAGATGAAACCTTTTTTTATTTTTAAGAAGAGAATGTTTAAGCATGTTGTGTGTTTAATCTGTACATTTCATATTTATTGCAGAATTTCATGTTTGGACTAGCACTAATGTTCATACTGACCAGTGTGATTACAGGTATCATGCTAGATCTGGTGAAAATCAATAACAAGGGAGATGTTGTTCCTCATCTCCAATTTTATAAACAAGCTGCTGATCCCATCCTTGCACATGACCCTTTTTCATCATTGATGTGGGTTTTGTTTTGTCTTCCACATCCATTTTTATCATCAATAAAATCTTTCATATCCCTCGTGCATCTATTCTATGCTGTTTGTGTGGCTCAGGTATGTATTACATGCCTGTGTATGTTGTTTGTTGAGTGAATTAGTTTTCTAAAACTTTTGTTGACTACCTATCATTGTCTTGGACCACCAGCTTGGGTTCATTAATGATCTTTCCCATTTGTTGGTTTTCAGGCATTAATAACATACCATGGCACGCGTCCGTTTGGAACCTCGGAGTTGGGTCTTGGTGATTGTGGCCTTAATGACATATGTAGAACAACGGGAGAGTCTGAGCTTGCCAAGCAGTTTTTTCTCTCCAGCTATATTGACATTTCTTGCCATCCTAAAGATATGATTCGCAGGTTGACTTTTCCTTATCTTCGAAGGTGTGCACTACTGTGGAAATTGCTAACATCATCAATGTCAGCACCATTCTATAATAATGATCAAGTGCGGGAAAAAGTATGCCATCACACTAATAATGATGCATTGGATAGCTCCATTGAAATCTCAATTGAACTTGAAGGCATTCGAGAACTAGAGCATATGTTTCAGATCACACTGGATTTGGTTCTCAAGAATGAAGTGGTTCACACTCTGTCTTTGAAATGGTGCCAACATTTCTTGTTGGTGCATGGGGATCGTAATTATGGGCGCAGTTTTCACTGTACCCCCGCAGTTCCATTTAAGTTGTTACATCTTCCCCGTATTTACCAGGATCTCCTGCAGAGGTTTGTAAATTGATGTTTTCAAAGTCGACCTGTTTCTGAGATATATTTTCCAAATATCAACTATTCACAGAAATTTTATTTATCTCTGTTAGATATATAAAGGAACAATGCCCTCAGTGCAAGTCAGTTATTGATGAACCTGCACTCTGCTTGCTTTGTGGTAGATTATGTTCTCCAGGCTGGAGGTTATGCTGCAGGTTAGGAATTATGGCTCATGTTTCTTTGCAATAGTTTTCTGCAATATTCTCTCTTTTTATCTCACCAATCGTGTCGATGCTTACTGACATTCAATTGCCAACTTCTAGGGAAAATGGATGCCAAAATCATGCAACAGTCTGTGGAGCTGGTATCGGAGTTTTTTTGATCATCAGGGTATCCATTTGGATCATTCATGTTCTACTTTGATTTGATACACTACAACTTCTTTTTCACCAGCTAAGCTTTTATCTGTTAGTCAATTTGCTTTCTACAAATTTTGGTCTTTTTTTCTTTTTACAGAGAACGACAATTTTACTGCAAAGACACCTCCGTCAGGCAACTTGGCCTTCTCCTTACTTGGATGCCTTTGGTGAAGAGGTGAGGTTACTTTGCGGCAATGCATAATATTATAGTGGAGAGAATGTTGATGTTTTCATCATGTCAGTCCACACAGTGATGTTTGGCCCTGTTCCTTTCATCTCTTTCTTCCATTCTTGCTCGTATGTGTAGTACAAACGCAGGACCATGGTCATATTCAGATTCTGTTTCATTAGGTGTGTCACAAGTAGGTATTCCATGCCACTTGATAAAAAGAAAACAGAAGAAAAACATGCCTTTTCTATTATTTCCTGTATACTATGAAAGCTTGTTTGCAAGTAATTCTTTTAATGCTATATGTTGGGCTTTTTGTTCATTTAATTCACCTCTGCAAATGCAGGATTTTAACATGTTGAGAGGAAAACCGTTATACTTGAACGAGGAGCGGTATGCAGCTCTCACTCATTTGGTAAATATTTGTACTCTCTTCTATGATTGCACTGTTGTGGTTATAGGAACTGACACATGAGAGACATATAGGTTTGCCATTTTAGCTTTCATCTTTTTCTTTGGCCGCAAAAGATTTGTTATGGCATTAATTTTTACATTTAAATTTCCATACCTTACACATGCAGCCTCTCTTGACAGGTCGTGTCCCATGGACTTGACTCAAATTCACAAATATTTTACCGATCAACAGTTCCAATTTTCAACTTCGATGCTTAAACCTCATTCAGGTGAGAATTTTGTCTCTTAGTAAAGCTACTATGTCTCATGTTTTATTTTCCCCTTTGTTACCCACTCATGACCCACGTTATCTTCCAATCTAATCAACATCTTCAAATAACTGAAGCAGTGTGAATCTTGTGGAAAAAAGATGAACCCACAATCATCCGTAACCAGTTATCAAATTGGATCATGTAAAATGCATCGACTTTCAGTTACGAAAGGTGCGCGGACTGAGATAGTCAAGGAATCTTCTTAGGCTCTAAAGCTCCCATGGATTGCTTGCATGGTTTGTTCAGGTTAGAGAATCAGTGGTCTTGCCTATTATTCTCATTTGTGTTAAAGAATTGGTCACTTCATCTCACTAGAGATTTATATGTTTTTAGAATGATTTTGCACCGATGTTTTTCTTTGGTTCAGCTGTGCAGGTTCTTTTGGTTGAGCACCAAATCTTGGTTGCTCTGTGGCCGCTGCTCACTGTAGATATGAAATCCATGAATCCTCAGCCACATTTGGGTTTATATGTATGGTCAGCATTTTCTGTACATTAACACATGCATATTTTAATTTATGTTTTATCTGATTACGCGATTACTACGTTATAAAAGGTCCACCTTATCTTGAAAAAAAAGATAGAAGGGAAAGTGCCATAAACCCCCTCGAAACTAATCGAAATCCACGCTCCCATTCCTTGAGGAGGCGGCCACTGACTTTCGCCCAGATGTTTTCAATATATGCGGGTTGACCCCTCAAAATTACTGCATTGCGGACCATGACTGGCACAACGATAGGGTCTGGCCTGAGCATCTGGTTTAAATTTTAAACATCTTATTTATTTTGATGTTTTAATTTTAAATTGTTCATTTGTATATAAATATTAAAATAACATAAAATTGAAAGTACAATGTTGAAAAAAAATATTTACATTTATTAAAATTTTAAAAATAAAAATATTAAATGAATTAATTACTTGAAAAACTAAAAAATACATGTATCTAACTATGTTAATACCTACATAAATGTTAATAATTAAAAATTACATGTAACTCATTTATTGTATTGTCCCCCAGTAGCCTACGGACTGGGTGAGCTAGGCTTTTAGGGCCTGGGGCCTTTTGAGGACCCTTATTTAAACCCTTGTTTGGATATGGAATAAGACACAAAATAACTTGGAATAAAGCAGAATAAATAATTTTTGGTGTTTGGATGTAATGAATGCTCTGGGATAACTTATGTCATAATGAACTGATATAAAATGATATATGAATTCTAATCAACCATTGGAATTAATGTTATTCTTTAATGTTTGTTTCACCCAAAAAATGTGGGTCAACTATCAAATAAACTGTTATATAAATCAACTGTCAAATCGGTTGTCATCAATTTTTCACATTTTATTACACTTTATTCACATTTATTCAAACAATAAAAACTTTATTATCATGTTTCCCAACGAAACACAACCAAACACAAAATCACTTATTTAACTGATATATTCACTTACGTTGGTATAACTATACCCCAGAATGAGTTTTATTATGTATCCCCCCCCATGTGCTTTGGGACTAGGAAAAATAATGTTATGCTGGAATAAAAGACCCTATAATTAAAGTGACCAAAATACGCTTGATGGGACGAATCAATTACCTGAAGGGTGACTCTATTTGTGCTCCTCAAATATTTAAGTATGCCCCTCAAATTCTAATTCGAAAGATTCATTTAAATTTGTTTGATTTGTACGCCCATTTACTCTTGAATATGTTTGATTTCCAAACCCACACGAATAAACAATAGTTGCAGAACACACAAACTCACTGAATGAAAGATCTATCAATAAAATTTCAAACATATTAATTAATCTCACTGGATGTAAGTTACAAAAGAAATAATTTTTTTTATATATTCTGAGATCCCAATAATTAGCAGTTCCTCCCAATAAAATCAGATCTTTTTAAAAAAAACGATGCAAAAGAACCAATTGAAATCAATCACAACTCGGTCATAACCAATTAAATCAAATCTTAAAAAAACAATCATATATAACACACGAACCCCATTGAAAATCCATGCAAAATTGAGAAACAATAAAAATATGAAAGCCCTTCCAAACCAACCATACTTCGGAATGGATTGTGATGTAAGTAGGCATAATGTCAAAATAACAAATATAAACCAATTTACAACCGGGAAAACTATCTGGCATCACATTCCACCGTAGTTTAGAAATTGAATAAAATTATTCACTACATCTTATTTTCCCTCACAATGGGAAAAAGAAAAGAAGGGAAACAAGAAGGGGGCATAAAAAAAAAGGGATTATTAGTTTTAAGTCCCCATAAACTATCGAATTTAATGATAGATCCCTCACTTTTTTATATTTTGGTTTTAGTCCCCACATTTAAATGATAATTTATAAATAGGTCCCTCCTAAGGATTAAAAAATAAACTTAATAATTTAAGAATAAGTCTATCGAACTTATTCCTAAATTATCATTTAAATGTAGGAACTAAAATCAAAATATGAAGAATTGAGGGATCGATCGCTAAATTCGATAGTTTACGGGAACTTAAAACTAAAAATCTCAAAAAAAAAAGAATAAGAGTTTTTATATATGGGCTTCTAAATCATATGTTTAAAATTTGAGGGGCTTACTTATAAGGGGGCTACCTTATAAAATTTAAATGGCGCAAATAGAGCCACCCTTACCCGAAACGCCCAACTTCACCGAACGGAAGCGAAGCAGATCCGGCCCATATCGACTTCTCCATTACGAAGACCGATTTGAGGTCGGAAGGGATGAAGAGTACGGCGTCTCTCAGTCGGTCATGGCCACCGTCGACCACCCTCCGCTTACTCGGCGCCGGCGGACATGTCAACGGCTCCGGGATCCTATGCTTCGCCGCCATCGGCTTCAGATCCTCGAATCACAGGACGGGCGCCATATCTAAGAGAGAGAGAAAGGACGGATCAATACTATTTAAAATCACACTTAAAAAGGATAATATAATGCATATAATTAAAATCGAGATACATTTAAAAATGCAAGTAAATTTTAAAATCTCTGTTAACAGTGAGCTATAAAAGTATACCTGACACTTGAAAAATGTTATATGGTTTTAAAAAGGGTTTTTAACATGTATACCATTAAAAAAACACATTGTTTAACCACTCTAAATAATCTATTTATTTTTATACAATTGAAATATATTAAAATTATGCATATTTATAACTTCCATTCAAATTTTAATTAAAATCGTTAAAATCTTGAAAAATAAAATAAATTACCTTTATTATTATTTTTAAAGTATTTTACATTACCAAATACAATATTTATAAAAAGAAAAAATATCAATTTGAACATGAAAATTGACAAATTTTATCTAAAATTCAAAAGCATAAAAATTAATCATATAAACTAGTTATTGATAAAAACATAATAATTATTAATACTTATATTAGTAAAAATGAAATAAAATTATTTTGAGAATAATTAATTATATATATTACAAAATGATAATTTTTTTTAAATTAGATCTTAATTGAAAGAATAAAAAAAGGGGACAAGGTTTAATGACTTACTATTGATTTGGAAAGAACATGAAATTAATTAGGTTATTATGTTAAATTATTTATATTATGATAAATATTATATGTCAAGATTATTTTTATCATTTTTATTTCTTGGTTAAGAAATTAATTATAATTAAAGTTCAATTTGGTTAAAAATGATAAAAGAATGACACATTTTTATATTAAAAAATTCTAATAGTATAAAAATAAATATGTTATTTGTGGTGGTATAAAAATAAATACCATATTTTTTATGTTATACATGCAAAAAAACTCTTTTAAGAAACAATAATGTCTAATCAATGTAACTGTTTGAAGAAATGTGACCGCGTTAATTCAGACGATAAAAAAAAAAAAAAGTGAATGAAAAACTAAAAAATTGTCTACCACGCATGCGTTATTCATGAAAAATCAAGTGCACTGAGAGCACAAACACCTACACACATCAACTGTTACCACATAGTTATCATGATCAAAACCTAATATTCATGAAATCAATGCATTTCCATACCAAAGAGTGCAAGGAGCAAATTATTTCAAAGGATTATCCTGTCCCCATGGCAATCAATCTAAGTTATTCACCATTAAAAAAAAAGCCTGCCTCTGCATCAATTCTGAGTCTATCATCAATAAATCCTATAAAGCTCTTCTAAAAAAGCTTCCAGTTTCAACGATGCCATGGATAGCCTTTTTTCTGTACATCAGTGCCAGTTGTAATCTAAAATAAACGTGGATCAGATTTTTATTTATTTTCTTTGGCATCAACGAATACACAATGGCATTGAGAGATGTCATCATCACCAAATTTTCAGTGTGGCCACAATACGGCTGAATAATTCTTCATTCAAAATTAGGCGTAAACTTTGGCAGATGATGGAACCTCTGAGCTTGCTGCGCAAAGAACGAAAGAATATCTTCACCCACTGAACAAACAACAGAGGAAAATTGTTGAGGATCAGTAAGTGCACAGGAAAACTACTTTAAGTACAATATAGCACTTAAGAATCAACAGTAAAGTTCAAATTGTTGGAAAATGAACATGCCTAGATCAATCTTTATTTTATGATGCAGAATGAATTCCATAGGTCAATGTTCGAAGTTGATAACTTGCAACATGGGCACAGAAATTTGGGTGCAATAGTAAAAAAAAGGGGGGAGGGGGATAGGATGGGGAATACAATATGTAAAATAATTTCAAATAGAGTATATGTTTATTTTTTATTAACTAGAATAGCTGATTTTACTATTATGGAAAACACACAACTAGTTTTTCACATTTTAGCTTCTTTTAAGATAAATGGAATTGTACAATAGTGTGCTTTGCATCATCTAATAGCAACCCTTACAATATTTGAATGTAGGGATGTGACCAAAATTATGCTGATGATCAAAAATAAAATGACAGATTCCTGAACTTGATCAATTGTAGAAATCAAAAGGATTACCATAAACAGAAGAAAAATAGGGACAACAGAGATTCTAAATTCTGGACGCCACTTTCTTATAAAATACTACTACTTGTGTTTGACATTTTAACATTGGGCAGCCATCTATCTTAATATTTGCATTCTATGTTATAACCATATATTCCAAGCATGCTGTGGTTTGATTTATCTGTCTAAAGTCATACTTAATAATTTAATAATTCCTTTAATTGGATTGGGAATTTTCTAAACTGGTAACAGATTGCATTTGGATGCATAAAATTGACACATCAAATCATTACTCATTCAATTAAATAACATTGCTGGCAATATTTACATATTAACTAGTTGGCCATCCCAAAACATCTTAAGAGGAATTTTGTTTGCATTCAAATTAAATAATCTTTTGGTGAGTTTTCTGATAAAACAAACACTCATATTCAAGAAGAGATACACAGATGCACAGTAATCAGAATCACACTAAGAGGTCTTGATACATTTCTCAATTAGGGAAGATCTTATTGACACAGATTGGAAAACCAATTAACTGCGAAATAAATTACTTGGTTACAAATATATAAATAAATTGTTAAGATTGAAAACCATGAATTTCAATTTCAACTTGGATATTTGCATCAACAGCATCATCGAGGCAACAGCACAGGATTAGGTATACAATGAATAGATTTAATAGATGCCCATCAAGGACATCTTCAAGTGCCTCATGAACAAATAATGAATGAAAGCGCAGGCACTGACAGAGTGGCACATTAGGTACATAATCAAACTAACACAATGATAAGCTATGAGCATTCATTTGAATTAAACAATTCAAGGATATACTCACATATTTTGGATCAGGTCACACCCATGTCAGTCGTGTGTGCATAATCCTTTGCTATATTGTTTAATCCATTTTCCCTGTGATTCAACTTTCCTACATTCATGCTGGCTGGCTCAACATTAGAATCTATACTATCAGGGTTCCCCTTGAGGGGAAAACTCGTATGCTTTCTGTTTACATTTTCTTCCTCCACAGTGAACTCAAGTTGCTTCTCTACAGATCTGAAAAGTGCTGTTCTTTTTGACCTCAACCGATACGGAGGAGAGACATCATGATATAAGCCAACTCCACCATTACCATTACAAGGAGACTTTACACTAAGTAACCTAGACCGTCGTTGACTTCTAGCCATCCTTTCCTTTTCAACTGGAGTAGATAATGATCAGGGACCTTTTCTTCATCTGTTTGCACATTGCTATTGGCAGTCCCAGGTGTCTGCATTTCCCTCTTTGTTCTTCTTAATATGGAAGGAGGAGAGACATCATGATATAATCCAACTCCACCATTACCATTACAAGGAGATTTTACACTAAGTAACCTAGACCGTCGTTGACTTCTATCCATCCTTTCCTTTTCAACTGGAGTCGATAAATCATCAGGGACCTTTTCTTCATCTGTTTGCACATTGCTACTGGCAGTCCCAGGTGTCTGCACTTCCTTCTTTGTTCTTCTTAATATAGACGGAGTATTCGGACAGTTCCTTGCTACACTCTGTATTGTCCTTAATAAGGATTCAATATTTTGATGGTGTGCATGAGTCTTATTTACATCTGGAGTAAAACAATTTGTGGGTGATACCACGGAATTGGGTTCATATACCTGCTGCATCAAACTGGATGTATCGAGACCAGCAGATGCCAGAATAGCATCACAATTTTCAAGTTGTGGTGGCTTATAATACAAAGAACCAAAGGTCAGATCTCCGGAATGTGACATGACTCCATTGTCCTTGTCAACCTGCCTAATTGCACCATTTTCAATGCTAACACCTGGATTTTCTCCGCATTCATATTTATAGCAACTAACATCAATTTCTGATGCTTTCTGTTTTGAATCAACCACATGGGAATAATGATTCCTTCCTCTAAGTTGAACTTGTACACCATGTGCGGCATCTGAGTTAGAAAGCTGTGTAGACCATGGTGCTGATTGATCTTTGTGATCTTCAAACTTGGATACCCTTGTTCGATCACTAGAACATATAGGAGCCGCTGGTTCTGAACAAGCTTGATTATTAGTGTTGAATCCATTGTTGGAACAAGTTAATAAATTACCAGTAATTGGTTTTAATAGTTCTTTGGAACCACTATGCACCAAAGGCCTTGGAGCTGATGGAAGCTGACCAGTAGCCATATAAAATTCCTGTTTTTTCTTCAAGGAACTGTTCCAGTGATTCTTTATTGCATTATCAGTCCTATACAGTTACACACGTAGAATGGAAAGATCAGTTCCTGATTTCAATTATTAAAAAAAAAATGTTAAAGCATTTGAGCTTGCAACAGTTGGTACCTCCCATGTAAAACCTTAGCAATTTCTGCCCATCTATTTCCATATCTCCGGTGTGCTTTCATGAGAGCAAGTTCCTCTTCCACTGTCCAGGCATCTTTCTTTATCATTGGGTTCAGGTGATTGTGCCACCTAGAACATTTAAAGTAACAATACTTCTTCAGTTGAAAGACTGTCAAAAAAATTATCCAAGTAAAAAAAAAAAGTTTGACCATAAAATCAGATGACAAGAAACAGTGTTTGAAATAAATGATGAACAAATTATTCAATGCCCCAAAACCGAAAAGTAGAAAATTTATTGCTAACCTAATATCTGGTTGACAATCAGAAGTTCAACGATAATCAGCCCAAGCAGAAAATAAATCATTTTCTACAGTTGCAGATAAAAGTTGATTTGTACTGACAAACACAAACTTCCAATAAATGATTATCAGATCAAAGATTCTAGTCTATACCTCTCTCGACACTGCTTCCCAATGCGCCCTGGTAATGAATTCGCTATGATAGACCATTTTGTTGGCCCATATTTTGCCACTAGTTGAATTATTTTGTCATCTTCCTGTGACAAATAATGACAAAAACTAAAACTCTCAGATGATTTTTCCACAAGATCTGAGACCAAAAGACAGGAAGGATATCAAAACAAACCTCTTGTGTCCAAGGCCCCTTATGGAGTTCTGGATTAAGAACTTTCTGCCACCGATGAAGACATTGTACTTCTGTTCTACCTGGAATAGCTTCAGCTGCATCCAAATAGAAATTCATTAACCCCCGTTTGGGGTGAAGCATAAAACCAGAAAAAGGGGGAATACAAGAGAATATGGAAAAAAAGCTATTTGTTTTGAAATAATAAACTCTAATAACTATTTTAGGGGAGTGTTAGAATTGCTTATCAGGGTTTATCTATGCTAATGGATAAAAAATCATTCTCTATCATTTAAATTTTTTTATCTCACCTAACACTCGTACATTCCAAAACCTCTCACATCTATCATATCGCACACACCTCTCACACTTATTTTCAAACGTAAACAATTTATGTAGGAGTATAATTATCATTAAAAAAGTTATACACCCTTATCCATCTCTTATCCACCACTTATCCTCATTTTATCCAAGGTGAACAAAACAACCAAGATGTCATATCTACGTTTCCCAATGAGAACAATAGAAATGCAACCTAACAAAAATTTGCTTATTCTGTATGAATTGTTATCTATCCTGGAATAGTTATCAAGAGCAAATAACCCCATATCACACACCAAACCGAGGGTAACCAAATTACAATTTACTACAAAAAAAAAGTGATATTTTACTACCCAACCCATTCCTAATTATAATTAATATTCTAACCCTGATATTATGTTCCCCCATGCCCATATGCTGCCGAAACATCATTCAAAGTGTTGTCAACCTAATTGCTTCCCTTTGAACATATCTTTTTATTTCTTTCTAGTAAAACACTCCCAACAAACAACATCTGATATCAACTACATGAATTTCCTTTAACACTCATATCACTTTTTGGATGAATCTGTGGGAAATCCCTACATCTTCAGAATCCCCCAAAATGTTTAGCATTCACCACATTTCATTTTTCAAATATTCCTGCTAAAAAAAATAACTCAATGGCCAAATTTAAATATCAAATCCATGTCCCTGACATAGAGATAGAACATTTGATTTTTTTCGTTATCACCTCATACCAGAAATACTAGATATATAGTCCCTGCACAAACATTATATAGTTTTTCGCAGAACTATTAAACAAAAACAAAGCATTGAAAATTAGAGAAGGGCAAGGAATGTATAAGATGAAGTGATCAAAACCAGATTGTTTGTCTGAATCAGATCAACATGAAAGAAGTTATTCTTCAAAAGTAATTAGCATTAAGTGAGGGAAACGATGTGAGAAAACCTATTTTCTTCCAACATTTTCCGCCATTGGCAAGGACAGCTTTTCTTAATGCTTCATCCTGCAAGGTGCCACTAAGATTAGTAAGATATATGACACAACCAAGGCAAAGCTTCAGAACACCAAAAAAGTTTAAAATGCATGCAATCAATAATATTCTAAAGCCATCCTTTAGATAGAATGCTGAAAGATGCCAACAAATAAAAGATATACTATCTAACAATCGGTGATATCCAACACTCACACGCACAACATCCTAATAGTAAAAATAAAACTGTAGAATAAGTAGAAGCAAATGCAAGATTTATTTAAATGTATGCAACCATATAAGTTTACCTCTTCGAGTGTCCAACCACCTTTTGCTCTTCTTATAGGACCAGTGGTTCGCCTGAGGAAACAATCAAACTCATGTTAGACGGATGCACAGAATAAAACCTTCTTTATATAGAAGAAACACATTTTTTTATTTTGTATATTATTTATTATTTTGTTTTTTATTGTAAAAAATCATATGGAAGATCTTTGCAGATTGATATTAAATATCGGTCCATCATCTAAACTAGATAGAGCACCAGATCGACATATTTCCAGATGACAAAGTCACCTGGCACTTGAACAAAGTAACCATGTGCAATGAACCACATATTTCAATTGCAGTTTGTAAACACGCAAACACCCAACATTTGTTACATATAGCATCACTAGGATACAACCTTTCTCCACCTTAATTTTTTGTGCCCGATCGCCACTTCTTCTAAAAAAAATTGTCATTAGTAATGTGTAATATAGACTTCATTCAAAAAATAAATGCCCTCTCATCACTGAGATTGTCTGTAACCACTCCATATAGTACAGTTCCGACAGAGTAGAATTTCACACATTCAAATAATAAACATCACTGTAATTATCATGAAAGACCACCCATGGCGATTCCCAATATCATCAAATAGGTTTTCAAATGTTCTAGATATATAAAATCACTTGGTTCTCATCCATCATATAATCTTTGTGGTAAGCTATATCAACTTCAAATATCAACTTATAGTCTTCCTGATTCTTCAAGATCCAAGAACTTCAAATCATCCAATTAATAATTATATATTACTGTACTTCTGCAGAAGGAGACCAACACCTACCTAGTAATCCAAGCAAAAATTCATCATTGACCATCCTCTCCCTTCTGCTTCACAGTGTACATCATTTTAATAAATTAAGCAACTACTGCAAGGAAAATTTGGCATGAAGCAAGCTAGACTTTTTCTTTCACATAAACAAATCAATCTGATTCATAAAGAAGAGCAAAGAATTTCAATGATATTTAACATAGTTCTGATATTCACAATATCTTAGACAAAAGTGCTATGAGATAAAGAACACCGTTTTCTCTTCAGAAATTCACCATTTGATCATACTCAAATGCATCACAAATACAAAATTATCAACATAATATGAACCACTTTTCTATCATGCGCGGATTGATCGAACTGAGTCCTACCAAAGTGCAAACAATTCCAACTTCAACTTAACAAGCTCCCAATCTAATATTCACAAGCTATTTCTCAGACCAAAGTAATGTGATAATCAATCACGCAAATATAGTAACACTATTTTTGTTTCAGTATATCTTATTCATCAAAACAATTCCCCACAAGATCGTAATATATGACAAGACCAAACACAACTGGACTTAAAGCATTAAGTTCTTTTCTCTCGTAAGTCATAACTACAATCAAGAATTCCAAAACATCAATGTGATATGATCTACTCTTTGTGTACATGAGAAGTAATCAAACTGAGTCCCAATTCTAGTAACCTCAACATGGAAAACTTCTGTTCTGATATTCACAGAGTACCTCTATTTCTCAAAAGGGTTACAACTTACAAGCTAGATCAGTTCAAGACACATCAATAATTTCTCGTCATATGACTCATCAAACCAATTACCCATTTAATCGAATTCCATGAAAAAACAACATAAATTATTTGCGATTACAGTCAGAAAGAAGTCCAAATCATCAACAATAGCCAATAAGATCTACTACTATCCAACAAGAAGAGAAATAAAAACAAAAACGCACGAACAGAAAAAGATACCGATGAGAAGGGGACGAATTGACCGGGCTATGAATGGCCGGAGACACCATACGCGGTGAGAACTCATAAGTACCCTCCGACGAGCTAGAAGCCACCGCCGACTGCCTGTTCACAACGCAACTCTGCTCGATCTTCACTGCCTTCATCATCGCATCCACCTCCGACGCCCTGACATCCTAAACCAAATCAAAGACATCCGAAACAAACACATCTCCGAATCAAAAGAACCAAGAAGAATTTCAAGGGTTTCTAGGGATTCAGACCCGTTAAGTCACCAAAAACAGATCGACAACAACCGAATCAGAGCTCAAAAGGACCGGAAAGAGACCGATCAGAAGAGAATCTGGGATTCACCTGAAGATCGAGATTAATGGAGGGAATCGAAGATGGTTTGCTCCTCATCGATGTGTGAAAACCCTCGTTTTTTCGAAGAGGTGAACAAATCGGCCGTTGAACGCATAAATAAAAATATATAAAAAATAGGGTATTAAAAAAAGGAAATAAAACTGACCGAATTGACGGCGTTAGTGTTACCGTTAGGGAAACTCTCACGAAGATGCGTATTTTGGGGTTAGTAAGAACGGCTACTGACGGTTTCCGTTAACGATGGAAAGGCCAAGGTTTTAAATCTCAAACGGCACTATCTTGGGGTCTCTCTCGTTAAAAGTGGTGGGCGTTACGTGGACCGTTGGATTTGTGAACGGTGATTTTGGACCGTTGGATGGAGGATAGGTTAAAAGGTAACGTTAGGGTTATTTTGTTTTTTTCGAAGGAGGTTTTTATTTATTTATCTTATATATTTTGGACGGCTGTGATGTAGGTTTGGAAATAAAAGTCCCTTTTGACGGTGATCAGACGGATAAGAGAGGGCTTCAGTGATCCAACTGTTGGGATTGGTGGATCCAATCAGATAAATATCTGATGTGTTGTAATAAAGGACGTGGCACTATTAGAACCGTCTATTCATTGTATTTAACAAAAGGAGAGATCCAAGGTGATTGTCTGATGAGGATTTTGTGCAAGCATCATCGGATATCAATATTAAATTAAAATTTGATTTTGATTCAATTTATCCATTTCAATAGGTTTTACTGTAAAAATTATACATCGATCATGCATGAAATATTATTTTTATGATTTTATGTTTTATAAAATAACAAGAGTAAAGTTTGTTAACTAATGTATAGAGAAATATGAATGTCATGGTTTTATATTGCATTTTCTCTGTCTTTAAATTGTACTATTTTTTCTATATTATGATATTCCATTCATTGTTGATTATTTATTTATGGAGAAATTAATTATGGGTCCCCATTGTCATCCATCTATTATTTTTAAGGCCCTAAATTTTTTTAATTTTTTTAGGTCCCTAAGGCAATGAAAAATTATCTTTAGGTTCCTCCAACCGGATGTTGTTCAAAAATATCAAAAATGACATCACCCAATTTTGTGAAGGTTAATAATGTGCTGGGAAGTGTTAACAGTGTACTAGAGATACTTAACAATGTACTTAGGAGTATTTACAATGTATTTAAATAATTGGGCGGATGGGCATTTTATGTGAATGTTAACAGTGAATTGGGGAGTGTTAACAGTGTATTAGAGAGAATAAATAATGTACTGGGGATTGTTAACAGTGTACTAAAATAATTAGGCGGGGGGGGGGGGGGATTTTTTATATTTTTTTAAAACATCCGACTGGAAGGACCTAAAGATAATTTTCCACCGCATTAGGAACCTAAAGAAAACTTGAAAATTTTCAGGGACCTAAAAATAATAGACGAGTTACCACATAGACCTTTAATTAATTTTCCTTTTATTTATTAAAAGAAAGTGACCTAATTTTAATTTCTTTTTATTGTCCCATAAATTTAGACAATTACTCGTATCTATTCATTTAAAATTTAATATTTCAAATTAGAATTAGATAAATCATTAATATATTTTAATATTTTAAAATCATATTTAAGTAAATATATTAATATATTAAAAAATTAATAATTCAAAATTAAAGATATTCATTATCTCAATTGAATTCTATTAAAAAAAATTAAATGAAATTAGTTTTTTTCAATTATTCAATATTTTATAAATTATTGGTATCAATATTATGATTACATCTTGTACCTTTTGTCCATGTGCATTGCATAAAACTAGTATCTAAAGTAGATACACTCACTTGGGAAGACCAGCAACATGACAATAGCTCATGTCAACACTATTGAAAACACCAACCGACCAACCAACTGTTTAGAAGACCAACAATGATAAATGAGCCTTGAAGTCCCCAACCATTCTTAAGCCTATACAAGTGAATGTACTTCTATGTTGTAACTTTCTCTTTTAACTACCTAAAAACTTAGGTGTGTTGTGTCAAGTGAGAGAAATAAGGGGTAGGGGGGGATACTAAGGTTGTTTTGATTAGATCTCATAATCAATTATCTTTGGGCTCTTCCCTCCCCCCCCCCCCCCCCCCCCCTCTCTTTCTTCCCTCTATCTGGAATTATACTCCTATTTTATCAAAGAAGTGGCACATCCACCAATTATCATTTTAAAAAAAAACTACCTAAAAACTTAGGTATGTTGTGTCAAGTGAGATAAATAAGGAAAAATAAAACATTTTTTCTTTAACTACATAAAAACTTGTTGTTTGTGTCAAATTAATAGAGAAAAAAATATTGCCCCCCCCTTTCTTTTTATTTTTTTGTCTTATTATGATGGGGGGGGGGGGGGATTTTTCCTAACCCTAGAGGAGGGAAAGTGAGAAAATATGTGACTTTCTCTCCATAACAACAAGAATGATGATACTGTAAGGTCTCCTTTTGTAATCCTTGCTTATGTTTTTTATTATTCAATCAAATTTGATTTATTAAATAGATCTACATTTTTAAATTTGTTGAATAGATGTAGATTTTTTTTTAGGTATTTTTTTTTTTTGCTTAACCTATCTAGATTGAGATATAAGATCTATTTTGTGATTTGTTTTTTTTATTGTTGAATAGATCAAAGTTTTTTTTCTTAACAGATGTAATAAATTTAAATCTTAGGGTGTGTTTGTGTTTGATTTGTGGTTTGATTTTTTTTTTGTTGGTTGGACCGATGGTATATTTTTGTTGGTTGGATGATCGTATGCGTGTTTCTTAACAGATCTAAAGAATTGAAAGTCAGTATTAAAAAAAACATTGGGGGAATATGGGTTGATATATGAACAGGAGAATAGATTATATTTCACAACTAACATCAGTATATTGAATTTCTTTTTTATTTTTTCTCATAAGATGGGTGTTTCAACCGGTCAATTTGAGAATTTCTTTTCTCCTATTTTTAAAACATCAATAATTTAAACTTTTTATTGGTATTAATTAATAATATATACATTGGGCCAACAGAACATTAATTATACCTTAAACAAGGATCTCGTCTTCATGTTTTTACTCTTAAAAGCATTATGTCTGCAAAAGCATTATGTCCATTAATTGGTTCCAAAAGTTGTATGTGGAATCAATTATCCTAAAAGCTTGTAACAGATTTGATGTCGGAAAATAAAAGCTAACTTACTTCTATTCTGATTTTATTCTTCTTTTTCATACCTCAACATATGTTCTTGCAAGTTAATCCCGTGTCATATGTTTTGAATTTTTTTCCCCATAACATACTTGTTTAGTAAAGCACATAAACATATAAAAATAAATATATGTTTCAATAATTTAATGCATGCATATATATTTATATTTTTCTAATCTAGTAAATACTAAATAAAACTAAAGTGAGACTACATGAATGACTATAGCAATTGAAAAATGCTATACTCAATTCTTTTACCGTTTTAAAGATAGTCAGTTTATGTTTTTAATTTTTTTAATATCATATATCTTATCTAATGAGGTATATAAAAGGTCCAGTGAATTAAATGATATTATATATTAAAAATATGATAAATTATCAACAAACAACACTCTAAACATTGATTAGGCTTAACCTATATGGGTTATGGGTTGCCTTTGTTGGCCTCTTAGCTGGGCGGAGGTCCCCACAACCCTAACGTTAAAATTTTTTTAAACCAATTATTGAGATATGTCATCTTATCACTTATGGATGAGATTTTAAAGAATAAATCGTCATGTTTTTCTTTCTTTAAGTTGATTTTTTATGTCATGCTCTAGGTAATCAAATCATTTCCCTTTTTATTCGGGGATAGAAGTTCTTTCACAATATATAGATAATTTTACAACTATTAATGTGCCAATTGCTTTGTAAAAAAGCACAAGAAATTTATTTCAAGTATGATGCTCACACAAAGATGCTAATACAATCAATCATTCATGCAATTATAACAATTGTTTTTTAGCTTAATTTTTTTAGTCTACTCCTTTATTTGAAGACATGCATTTATACATAGATTTCTTTATTAATGTATACCCATTGAATAAATGCATGTAAACTCAACACTAAAAATGATACAAACAAAGATTGTGTGTGTGAAGAATGAAGTGATCCATAATTTATTTCCTAGTTTTTGGGCCAATAAAATTATTCATAGCTCTCCCCAACATGCACGAATGATGGAGTGTCAAAATGGTGCTGGGAAGGTTCGGTGTCAATCCACCCAAGAGCAGCTGATGTATATAATGTGTTGCTGCCTTTTAGTTGGTCTCAGGACAGCAAAATATGGAGATGGGTATGGTCTCTTCCTTTAATCCCCAAAATCAAAATGTTTTTGTGGCGTCTTCTTTGGAATGCTTTGCATACAAAAACATTTTTAGATTCCCATGGCATCCATGTTGAACTTTTATGCCCTTTATGTCGAGATAAAATTGAGACAACTGAACATTTGTTTAAGGAATGCTCATACACAGAAGATGTCTGGCGACAAGTATCTACTCAAATGCACCCACCTATAGAAATTTGGAGGCCACAACCATGGACAAAGTTATTTAATAGGGAGATATGGATGGGGAAGCAGCATGGTATACCAAGAGTGGTGGTATTTTCATGTGTCTGTTGGCAGATATGGAAAGCTAGGAATTTAAAGACATTCAAAGGAACTCTAGTTCCTCCCCAGATAACTGTACACAGAGCTATTGCTATTGCAAAAGAGTGTGTCCAATATTTCACAAGAGGTGGAGAGGATAGTTTACAACATCTATGGCAACATCAACCTTTAGCAAAGATGTTTCAGGTTCACAGAAGGTTGGAGTGTACACCTGAAGATAATTTTTATGTTATATCTGATGGAAGTGTTTACCCAACCACTCGTGTGGCGGGGGCTGCTTATGTGATAGTTAGAGAGGCTCCTTGACAAGTTTTAGGAGCTGGTTGTACAAGCAGAGCATGGTCTACTCCGGTCCGAATGGAGGCTAAAGGTATTCGCCTGGGCATTAGAAGTTTGGGCATATTAAAAATTCACATATGCAGTGATGCTGAATCAATTTTGAAAGCCTTACAAGAAGAGAATGCAGGGTCTCTACAACTCCAAGATTGCCTATTTCAAATTAGAGTTGTGCTCTCTGAAGTACTCTTTCTTCTTATACAAAGTTACTCGTGAAGCTGTTCAAGCACCCGGACAAATCGCTAGACAGGCTGCATCAAGTGGAGATAACTTCCGATGGTATGATTGAAGATAGATTACGTGCATGGCTACCCCATATATATGCTCTATACATCAATGTATAAATGAGGTGTATCAAGCCTCTGTTTTTGATACTTTTGATGTTGTAAATGATGTAAATTGATGGTGAATGTTAGTAATATATGAGCCTATTAAGGCCTTATCACCAAAAAAAAAAAAAAAAAAAAAAAAAAAAAAAAAAGATTGTGTGTGAGACATGCGGCTGAGATGATTTCACATCTCTCGCTACGCCACGTGAAAAACAAAGATTCCTTTGTATATATGTTCAAACTCGTGACGATTTATTATCCTTCGTCGTTACATGCACGCATGTCATTATCACGTAGCTTTGTGTTTTGCGACATTAACTTCTCTTCTTTTGATTGGTTCACGTCATCACGAGTAACATATTTTTGTTTTTTTTTGGAACGAGTAACATATTTATACATGAACATAATAGCTATTTCTTCTTCGGTTATAGTTTATGTTTTTGTTTATTTTATTAGAATACAGTTATAACTTCTATAAAAAAAAATTAAAATAAAGTATTACTCCATACCCACCCTAACACCCTATTACTAAACGAAGACTAACTTTTAACAAATGTTAAGAAGTAAAGTGAACGGTGCCCTGTCATTTAATCGAATATACATATAACCCCCTACATTCTGATCTAATTAAGTATTTAGTCCCTTTAATTAACTATCCATAAAAAATAAAGGAATATGCGTGAAATATTCAATTTGTTAACAATCGAGTTAATTCAAATTTTTATATAACCCGTAGGGTTGATTACTGATTTTGTTTGTTTTGTTTTCTTGATAGACTCTTTATTTACCTTTAATATATCTATTTTGGACATGTTTCGTTTTAATTTTGAAATAAAATTAGGACGCATGCCTACTATTTGGTCTAATTTTTTTTCCATAAAACCCCCTCTTGTTAAAAAAATTCAAAAGGATCCAAATAAATGACCAAAATATCATTTCCTCATCAAATACCACCCGACTCCTTCTTCTTCCCCAACGGTCACATTTCTAACCGTTGCAATGGTTCATGATTTAAGCCCCATTCAACTCTTCTTTATTCTTCTTACCCTTGTTTCCACGCATCACCATTTCTTCTGCTTCTCCCTTGTTTTGAAAAGAAATTGTATATTTGTTCTTCTCTGGGAGAGATGACAGCAGAGAGAACAATGAAAAAGATAAGGGTCAAATGAAAGAGAGGCGGAGAGAGACAAATGCTCTCTGTGTTGGGAGAGGTGATGGCGGATTTGTTTTTTGGGTTTAGGAGAGATTAAATATGTTTTTGTCTTTTAGATTTAGAGAGGGCATTAATGACACTTTAATCTTTTTTATAAGTCGGGTTAAATTAACCACTATAATAATTTGACAAGATAACGACTGGGGGTTATGTGCACATGTAATAAATGGGGTCTATATGAATATTCGATAAAACGAGGGGCTGATATAGATATCCGATAACTCTAAAGGGTTATATGAATTCCTTGTACCACCTTAACCCCCATTCAAACGGGGGGAGGGTTAGTGTCTATTTGGATGTATGGTGCCAGCCGCAGCGTTTGGCATACGCGGCTTATGAAATCCATTTCAATAGTGGGCTGTGATGGAAGCACCCAACAAATGAAAAATGAAATATTTGTCAATTCAAACCGACATTTGGCTTTTTTGGATATTGTTGATTACAAAGGGATTTGTTTTGCATGGGAAAACTTGTAAAACACCCTCAAACACCACCCAACCTGTCCCTTATATTGTGAAAAGCGTTGTTTTAGAGTGTTAGGAGAGTATTTCTTTTTATACTAGCTGTAAACACAAACACGAAAGTGGCAAGATATCACCACCAAAGCTTGTTTGGATAAGCGTTTGTGCGTTGAACTGCTTCGAGCAAGCAAATTGGATATAACGCGCATACAAACATACCATTAATTCAAAACATCTCACTTTTTTTTTTTTTGAGGTATGAGTGTATAACCAACCATTCATTACATACAGCCACAGCAACTTAAAAAAAAACGTCACCGAAGTGGATAACAAAATCTGATTAAACATAGCAGTACAATAGTACATTATAGTTCTCGTCCAATGTCATTCTAAATAGTCTGCGCTATTTTGTACGGTCTACAAATAAAAATAAAAATAAAAAAGAGAGAAGAATCCATCCTTTAGATTAAATATATATAAGTCGATCATACAACACGACAACCATACAAAAGAAAAAAAATAAAGGTAAAAAAAAGGTCAAAACATCAAACGTCGCGCCACCGACACCACCACTTCCCGACATCATGACCTGTACGCACACGCACCGTAACCTGCGCAAAAGAAGAATATAATCCGTAAAAATCACATGGAAGCCCAAAAATTTCGGTTTTACTTTCGTCCCAAGCAAAAGCGCGTACTCGGATCGACGGTCGTGATGAGGCCGGTTTTGGCGAAGTCGCAGTCGAAGTCGTTGAGGCCGGAGATCTGGTAGTAGGAGTTCATGGCGTAGGAGGCGTGGGAGAGGAGCGTGTTGGGTTGGTAACACGCGCCTCCTGATTGTATGGACTTGCAGTCCGCGCCGTGCGCGCACGCGTAGTCTATGTTTGACTGAAGCTCGCTCGCGCTCGCGTCCCCCCTCGCCACGCACCACTTCTTTCCGCCTTTCGGTGCTGGTGTAGGTGTCGTTGTAGGTGTCGGTCCCCCCTGCAAACCCAGACACGATGATGCACGTGGTATGATCAAAATCAATATGTTTAAAACAATTCAGGGACCCAAAAAATAAAGATAATTAATAAATATACAAAATCTTCAAAATTTATTGTTGTTTTGGTTTCTTCAGGTATTATTATTATTATTATTATTATTATTATATTTATATACAATTTAAGAACAGACCGGGCTTTGAAAAACCACCGGTTCAAAACCTCGTCTACACTCTCAGCCGGACCGGAATTAAACCGGATCCGGTTTTCAAAAACACTGGTCAAAACTTATTTTGACCACGACCGGAATTCAAATTCGAACGCACGAAACGAAAGCCCCCCCAAAACCATAAAAATCACGAAAAAGCCACCCCAACTACCCACCTACAATGGCAATCCCGTAATTCTACCAAAACAATAAACCCAAAACAGAGAAACCGAAAAAAAACACTCACCCCGGAAGCCTGTCGAAGGACCCCGACGTCGTAAACCGGTGTCAGATCCGGCTTAAAAAGCCCGAAATTCCTCTCCGACGTCGACGGCTTCAAATTTTCGTTGAAGAGAGCGAAAATGTAGGTCTCGAACCTCCGATTCGGCATCAATGGAGTCCCCCTCCCGGAGCTGACGTGGCGGATCAGGTTCCCGTTGTACGACATCGCGTTCTCGACGTTCACGGCCGTCTGATCCGGATCCCCAGCCGACGGCCACCCGGTCTCGGCGACGACGATGTCGACGTCGCCGTAGCCGAGTCGCTTCATCGCCGTGTAGACGGCGTCCATCTGCGCGTCGAACATGTTCGTGTAATTGATGCCGGTGGCGGCGTCGAAGACGCCGGAATTCGGCTTGAATAGGGCGTAATTTAGGGTTTTTGGGGCGAATCCGAAGTAGGGTAGGGGTTGATGAGGAAGGGCGTCTTCGTCTTGCGGTGGTAGTCGAGGATCGGACCGATGATCGCGCGGTCGTAGCCGCGGCGGAATCGGCCCGAGGAGGGGGGTTCGGAGACGGAGAGGATACCGAGCGAGTGAGGTGTGGAGACCTGGATGTGGAGGCCGGCGGCGGAGATCGCGGCGGAGAGGGACTGCATCGAGCGGAGGAGGAGGGAGATCAGGACGCGGTCGCCGGTGGCGAGGATCTCGTTGCCGACGGCGACGCGGGTGATGTTGGTGGCGGGGACGAAAGGGAGGAGGTTGGCGGAGACCCAGGCGGATGCGGCGGAGGGGGAGCGGGCGAGGGCGGGGATGTCGCCGTTGGCGGCGGTGACGGTGACGGCGATTCCAGTGCCGGCGAAGGCGCGGAGGAGGGCGGGGTCAGGGGAAAAGAGCTTGACGCGGTCGATGTAGGTGCGTTGTTTGAGGAACGCCGCCACCTGAGGCGGAGGGGGGAGGTTGTCGGCGAGGGTGCCGTAGTTGACGCCGATGGAGAGGGCACTGGAGGCGGCGGAGGCGATCGTGAGGAGGAGGAGAAGGAGAGGCTTTGTGAGGGTTTTAAAAGTGGTCATTTTTGGGGTTTTGTTTTGAATTTTTTTTCTGGAGTTGAATTGATTGGGGTTGGTTGGTTTATAAAGGTGGAGGGGGGAGCGATCATCGACCGTACATTTGTCTTATTTGGATTAGATCATGACCGTTCGCTGAGTCGGTTTCGTGTTTGAGAAAAATTGACGCGTGAAAATTGGCAGTTCATTGACGGTCTAGATTTGATCGTACACAGAGATAATGTTGTTCGATGGCTATCTGCAGCTGGCGGAGGCAGAGATGATTTTAACTTGGGTTGCTTTATGATAATGAGGGTTTCCTCGAACCATAGTTTTATTATTAACGTGTAGGAGCCGACGTGGAAAACGTATAAAAAAATGGATAAAAGTTAACATGTTTAAGGTGCGTTTTAAAACACAGTTTTAAAAAATAATTTTTAACAGTATAATGATAATGACTGTTTTATTAAACACATATTTTGATTAGAGCTGCAACTCGGACGGGTTGGGTTCAGGGTAATCTAACCCGAGTTTTAAACTACTCAACTCTATCCGATTTTCAATCCGAATTGAACCAATCCGAACCCAACCCGTAATTAAATAAACCAACCCGACCCAACTCGAATTGGACTAACCCGACCCCAACCCGATTTTCAACCCGAATTGGACCAACTAGACCCAACCCGAATTTTTAACATAATGTGCAAATTAAATAAATCAACCCGACCCAACCTGTAAGATTAGCTAGGTTTACATAAAATTTAGGCTACCCATATTAGAAGCTAAAGAATGAAGTCAATGAACGACCATGATTTTTTTTTTAACTATTAGTTTGCGGGTTCGGGTTGGGTCGGGTTGTGAGTGAGGCCAACCTGAACCCAACCCGATTTGTGAGTCAACCCGAATTGGCCAACCCGAACCCGAAGCCGATTTGGTCAACCCAACACATGTAAAAATCGGGTTCAACCCGACCCAAGTTGCAGCCCTAATTTTGATACACAGATAAAATAGAATAATGATGATGTATTTAAGCTGACCCGTTTAGTAATAGCTTTTAGTTTTTTACTTTTAAATGATTTTTTTGTTAAAAAAGGTAGATGTTTACCACTCGATTTAATTACTGAATTCGAATTACAAGATCTGAATGGAGGGAGAATAGAAGACTAAATCAACGTAAAACGAAGTAAAATATAGCAAAAGTAAGCGTCGGCTTAGGTTAGAAGAGCTATCGAACCGATTCCGCGACGCTCCCATCTCCGCGCTCACCCCACGATCCGCAATCCCCCTGCTTGAAATTGGACCTCGTTTGCCTTGGCTATAAACCTTCCCTAGTTCCGCACCTAACTTTTAAAATGATGATATATTTAAGTTGACATAACCTTTAAAGTTCAAATATTTTTTTTTGTGCGCCAAACACAACCTGAAATGATTCTGAAAAAAATATATTTAATTAAACTTATTTTAACTTTTAATAATAAGTTTCATTTGGAAAACAAATAAAGTGAGTTTCTTAATAATCGAATTTTATTAAATTATACAAAATTATATTTTTCAAAAATGAGGTTTTAAACTATCCCTCGTGTGTTCTTGTAAAAAAAAATTTCGTTGCATTTTTTTCACATAATATATTAATTTTTGAAATGTATGTTTTATTTTTATATAAATAAATATGTTTTATTACATGAATTTTATATTTAATAAAAAAAGAGACTACATGTAAATAGCCTATCTGCCTTTTGTTAGAAGGTTGATGAGCAAATGAATAACCCATGGGATAACATTGTACAATTAGCAAGCATTGCAGAATTTAAAACATGAAAGCTTGGCTTGCATGAAAAAGTGGAAATGATGCTCCTCCATATATGAACAATGTCGACTTAATTTAGGAAAACATGCTCCCAACTCCCAAGCCTGCTATTTATGATAACATGAATAATCTGCCATCAAGTGATCTGTGATGCTTGGATACGTGTGATATTGGCTTGGAAAAAATTCAAAATTGGTATTATTATAAATTCAGTTGTAGGTATAATATAAACCTATACTTTTTTTGGTTAACGTAAACTTATCTATAAAAGCTATTCTCATCCATTTTTTGGTTATAAAAGTTCTTTTTGTTAGACTTTTAAAATATAAAAACCAAAATTTGAAAATAAAAGCTGAATTTTAAAAATACCCGTTCAAAACTAGTTTATCTAAAAATTTCTAGGGCTAGGCCCTGGTTTCCATCCTAATCAGGTGCACATTACCACGGTCGAAGAGTAAAATCACAATTATGAGGCTCTAACATGCAAACTGCACAACCTTAAGCAACGCACATCAAAATTATTATAACTTATTAAAGTTCAATAAATATATCGGATGCATACATATATCCAAGCAATGCATAAATAATAAATACATAAAAGGCTTCATACCAGATCATACATCTCTACATACATGCAAGACAGATTACTCAAATCCCAGAAATCAAGGCTGCGGTGGCTCTGCACCATCATGGAGAGCACAACAAACCGTTGCCTTGTGATGTCCTTGGTACACTCTGATGAACTCCCCCGTCGCCATAGACCAAAGCCTCGCACTCGTATCCGAAGATGCTGCATAGGTCAATAATTCAATGTAGTCAGAATGCAACTAGAATGAAAATGGAAAAACAATTAGTCGAAATCCACATGTTTTTGAAGCCAGGCAGAAATTTTTTGATCAAGATCTTATGAAATGCTCAGACTACATTAGAAATGGGTTTGGACCGGTTTTGGAGATTCTACTTCTGTGAGAATCATACTTGATCTAAACT
Source organism: Acorus calamus (assembly GCA_030737845.1). Lineage (NCBI taxonomy): Eukaryota > Viridiplantae > Streptophyta > Magnoliopsida > Acorales > Acoraceae > Acorus > Acorus calamus. The sequence goes on along the minus strand of CM060871.1, from coordinate 7,866,663 downwards.
GAGTTTCCAAATAACCTCAATAGTTGGTTTTTGAAGAAGTGAAAAACAGTTTTTAGTTATAAAACATAATTCTCCAAAAATCTAAGAAAGGTAAGCTTTATGGAAAGCTATTTTCAAAAGCTACTTTAAGTGAAAAGTAGTTTTTCAAACTCATTTCCAAACACTATCTTGATTGAAAAGATGCGTGTAATTAACTGTATGTCATTACCTGTTATTAAATAGGCCCCATCCACTGAGAACACACAATCCCAAACCCATTTCGTATGTCCTGAGAAGACAACATAAATATGTTATGTTTCAGGAGCAGAATATTATGAAGATGTCGAGATAGATGAATAAAGGACTGCAAGGTATGCATAGACCTTCATCTTCTATGACAAGGACGATGAAGGATTCAAGTAAATTGATGAAAACCATAACAAAAGATTCATTCAGTTAGATGAGATGACTTAACACAATACTTCATCGACAAAAGAACACTATAATAGCAACGTTGAATAGAAGACCTGGTGATAGTGATGATTATATACCTGTTAGAGTTTTCTCCAATGTGAAACCATCAACATTCCATATCTTGACAGTGTGATCGGAGGATGCAGTGGCCAGATACCTATGAACAACATCAATGAACGCATGCAAGGTAAGCTTAATGTGGTAAATTCAATTGTGTCAAATTTGTGGGGTACAAAACCTTTGAGGATCACAGTACTCAGGAGACAGCAGGCATTTAAGTATGTAACCATCATGTGCTTGCAGTTTGTGTAGAGGTTCAAAGTTTGTCATGGTCTGCATCAGATCAATATGTCATTATAATGTAATTTAGTATATAAAATTACAACTGAAAAATATTTCATGATATGGTGACAGAGAAACCTGTGTTCCTCGCAGCAAGCGCCAAACATAGCATGTTCCATGGTTATTTGCAGCGACAACTAAGCTTCCATCCCACATAACTGTCAGAGACCTCACAGCTGTATCTACCTCTGGAACCTACATCCATTTAAGCCAAGATAAATACAAGTGAATCTTGTATATTATTGAAAATAAAAAAAGTGTCTGATGACCAATATAGATCCAAGAAGGGGAAAAATAAGAAATCCTACCAACTCGCAGCTACATGAATTTGCAGTTAAATCCCACACCCGAATATTTCCATTTTGATCACCAGATATTAGTTCTGTCTGCAAAAGCCAAATTCAGTTGGACCAATGAATAATAGCCAAAAGTGCGCAATTGAAAAGAAATAATATCAGATCAGCAAAAACATCAGGAATCAGACAAACACCATCATGTCCCGAAAAAAAAGTCATTTTAAATTATGAATAGACATTTCAGGATATAAAAATGAAATAAAACATCAAAAGTAATTCCATTTTAGTGAACTAAAGTGAAGTTGCTTAGACTTCATGGATCTTTCAATAATAGGTGATAAAAACTGTCCTGGCCAACTTTTGAAGATTAGACAATGGGTGATTTGTCAGAATCAAGTTAAGGATGGAAGGTCTAATAATCATTTCCTTTAGAAAAGGTAACTTTTTGAAGATTCTAACAGTAAGAGCATGAAATGGTGACAAAGTAGCACCAATAAGAATTTCCCTTTAGTGTTGGATAAGTTATGAACCCCTAAAAACATGGTTTCTACGAGAAAGGTTTGTGCCAAATAAAAGGTTTATGCTAACAACAAGTGCTTAAAAAAGGCCCATGAAAATTGGCTAATTATTTGTCTCTTATGAATTATATTTGAGATTTGTGAAATTTGGATCAAATGAGAACACCAATGCATTGACTGAAGAGGTACATGAGGTGCAAGAAACCATATATCCACTTTATGTTTCAAGTGGTGTCCTATATGTATGAAGGGCATAAAAAAAGATTAGAGCATTAATTTATCACCACGAAATTCTTATCACAGATTTATAACAAACTTTCAAGCTAATGAAATCTGAAACATAACTGATTTCATGTAGATGGCCTATCATAAAATGCACCACTGCAAATCAAACTAATGAAATCTGAAACATAACTGATTTCATGTGGATGGCCTATCATAAAATGCACCACTGTGAAGAAACATTGAATATCTGACCTGGTTAGGATGTAGGACAACAGTGTTGACAGCTGCACGACTTTCATATTCTCTTTGACAACCTGGAGCCCTGCAATGATAAGCATGAAGAACTAATCATTAGAACTAAAGGTCAGTGCAGTATCCAGCTAATTTGTGATACCAAAAGAATTGTGTGCAACACGTTCAAAAGGGGTAACTTCCAAAGAACACTAAAGAGTTGTGAGAGATAGGTCAACTAAATAAGGTCACACTTATCGAACAAGATATTACGAGAATGTTCCAATGGTTTTGAATAAATATATTGTGGTAGAATTACAATACTTATATGTGCCGCTAAATTAAGGACGAAGGTGAGTTCCTTGCTGTCAGAGTTCGTATATGATTTATAAAAACAAAGTCCAAGCAAGCTTGGTTTCACTTTTTTTTGTGGCTGAAAAACAAAAGCTCTATGCACAACAATGCCTGTTTGGTTGGGGAAGAAAGTGTGATAAAATACAAAAGGTTAAAGCAGGGTTGGAGTGTTGGACTCACACACTGCTATTATACCATATTTCTTGTTCAGTTAACTTTGGCTTTATACTATATGGGTCTTACTAGATTTGGTGGATCCCAGAGCAGGGTTGGAGTGTTGGACACACACACACACTTTTTATCCATATCTCTTGTTCAGTTCACTTTGGCTTTATACTATATGGGTCTTATTAGATTTGGTGGATCCCACAAAGACTGAAAGTCCAACATTCAGAGTTACACTTCCTGAAGGTGATGACTCCAACATTCAGAGTCCATGTCCAATGGTAAGTTCCATTCCTGCATAAATATTATGCCTGAAAATCCACAACTCAAAACAATCTGACCATCTCAGCAGTGTTTCTGTCCAATCATTATATTTCAAATGATATGTTTAGTTTTTCCTCTCCTGTTCACTATGATATCCTAATTCTTATGCTGAAACCACTGAATTAGTTGCGAACATCCCTAAAAGCCCACACACACTCAAGCTTTGTTATATATGTTTAACATAACAACTGGATTCACATATAATTAGTTGGAACCTCTGCCAAAAAAAAAGGTTTTCCATGTTAAGCAGGAAAAATTCTAGTACATTCAAAGTACAATTATCATGCATTCATTGTATCTGTAACAAATTAATATGTGGGAACTGGGAAATGATACCTCAAATCCCAAATCTTTACTGTGCCATCTTCAGAACCTGAATACATCCAGTTGCCATCACATTGAAATCCAACTGCCATCACATTGTTAGTATGTGAATCATAGCTCATAACCTGACATGAGAGGAGGAAAAAAATATAAATGCACATAAGGGAATAGTTTGTGCACAAGTAATAAGGTTATGCTAGGGCTAAAATATGAACCTAGCCTCATATTATGCGAACATGCAGACAAGTAGATTGGCCTTTCTAAGACATAGAAGTGAAGATGTTGCCCTTCCTAAAACATGGGTATCGAAAGATATTGTGCAAATTTAATATTTTGAAAATTATTGTATTATACAAATGTGCCATCCAAATAAATGAAAAACCATTTAGAATACTAAAAGATAATTTCTTCCAATATTTTCCATAGTTATACAGACATATATGCAAACTGGAAATTTTGGAGGCATTGATGTCATATGATATGCATATCAGATCTGCACCCTTGTACCATGCCAAAACAAGATAAATAAATAAAGGGCACATTAACATTGAGAATAAACAACGAAGGCATACCGGCTGGGTACTGTTTGAGTTGACTTCAAAAAGACGAATGTGGGGATTCCCAGCTGCAGCAATGTACTGCTTATCTGGTGTTATTTCGAGCCGATTAACTTGCTACACACATGAAATTCACCAAATCAAGTTTAAGACCAAGGGTAACTACCACAGAAATTCAATAATGATAAAAAAGGGTAACTACCACAGAAATTCAATAATGATAAAAAAAGAGTTAAATTTGCAAATATTTAGAAAGCATCACAAATGCATATAATCTGACATTCCTACAAGGCTGCGAGTTCTCATATGAAACCATCAGTGAGGAATAACTGAAACAAATAATCATTCTACAAGCAGGGGGCAAATTACGCATGAATACATTCACTTCAGACTGGTACATGTTCCAAATTCAATCTGCATGTACTATGAGAAACTAAAATGCATCATGAAAGCAAAAATGGCAAGAGCAGCAAGTACAGCTGTTCTTTTCAAAATTTATATTCAACTGACAACAAATAGGCTAATGATACGACAACTCAAGCAGGCGCAGCTAAGATAGGTTAGAGAAGAAACAAAACGAAATAGCATTTATTGTGAAATTACAAATAAGGAAAATAGACTTGCAAACAGAAACCAGTGAGGATTTGTACTAAAAAGAGGGGAGCCATATAAATACTTTAAAAGTTTGAAGGGAACAAACAAATGGGTTCAGACAAATCAACGTTGTTCAATCTCCAATATAGATAATAAAAGACAGTTCATTTAATTTGTACTAAAAAGAGGGGAGGCATATAAACTTTCTGAAGCAAACAAACAAATGGCTTCAGACTAATCAATATTGTTCAATGTCCAATAACCATAATAAAAAACAGTTTTTTTGAGATAGAATATAAAAGACAGTTTAGTTGATTCACATATGTTAAAAAACTTTAATATCTATCTTTAGTGTGGACAGTTTAGTGTGGACAATATTCTATCTATCTTTAATAGGTTTCGACAATTAGAAAGCTGCAATTTTTAAGAAGGGATTTGCTGACTGATTATATATTAAGGTCATAATAATGGGAAGGAGAATGTCACTAAATGGCAAAAAGAGATAATTTTAACTATATTGTTAGTCACACATGACAGAATAAATTAAATTAACATTCAACGGCCAAAGGTAAGGATCGTATCCAAGTCTCGCCTCTTCCAGCATTTATCGTGAGACTGCTCTTGAATGTCAATCTAATGCCACCCAACTACGTGTTGAAAACTAGAAGAGGTCACTTTGCGCTTTAAAAATGCCAAAAGTTAAAACCATATCCAATCTCTCCCCTCCCAACACCCTCAATTACAAATTAAAATCTAAACAACTCCTAATGTCAACTAAACAATTCACACAAAATCCAAAATTTGATCCACATTTACCACTTATAAAACATTAACCAAAAAATTTTTAAACTTGAATCGAAACCAAAAGAACTTCAAATCCCAAAATCGGGGAAAGATCGATCGTCGGCTCACCGAGTCGGGGTGTTGAAGGGTTCGATAGCACCGGCCGCTCTTCGCCTCCCAGAACCTGATCGTGTGATCGTAACTGGCCGTCGCCAGTATTACCGACGGCTGACTCATCCCGGAAAACCCTACCGAAACAAAAAACACACGCCATTGAACATCGGAATACACACGAATAACCTCAGAAAGAAAAACAAGAAAATCGAAGTTTTGGTGATCACCTCTTAATCGAACAAATCATCCGTCACTGTTCAGCGACATATTTTGTTTGTCGACCTAAATATCGACCGCCATAGACGCGCACGTGCGGAGGGAGAACTTAAAGGAGAGACGGGTGAGAATAAGAAATCCGGCGTGTCGATAAAGGAGGATGGCCAGGGATTATTTCACGGGGCAGTTACTACCACCCCCATCAACTCCTCCACCCACCCCTTATAATATATATATATAGAACCGATTAAGTGCGGCGAACGGCGGGTGCGGCAGCGATCATGGGCCGTCGATCACGGGTCCATCGCATCGGACGGTCAGATGCGATTCACATCGACCGTCGAATACGATGGACCCGTGATCGGACGACCCACGTCGCAGCTGCACCCGCCGTTCGCCGCATCTAATATATATATATATATAGTCGTGATACTATTCGGTCGGTGCGGTCGCGATCACGGGCCGTCGATCACGGGTCCATCGCATCGGACGGTCGGATGCGATTCACGTCGACCGTTGGATGCGATGGACCCGCGATCGGACTGCCTGCGATTGCGACCGCATGACCGCATATTATATATATATATATATATATATATATATATATATATATATATATATATATATATATATATATATATATATATATATATACGCGAGCGATTCAGTGCGGGAATGCGGGAAACGACGTCGATCGTTCGATCGCGGGTCCATCGCATCCAACGGTCGAGATAAATCGCACCCGACCGTCCGATGCGATGGACCCGTGATCGCTTCCCGCACGACCGCATTCCCGCACTGAATCGGCTCCCTATATATATATATATTTTTTTGGTGGTGGCCCAATGGGTCCAATTTGATGGTGGCCCAATGGGTGGTGGCCCAATGGGTCCAATTTGATTTATAATTATGATAATTATAAATTGATGTTGAAATATTTATTTTATATTTTTTTATAGATCTTTATAGTGTCAAGATACTTTGGTTGAAATTTGGTGAGATTCGGAGTTCGGGAAGTTAGGTTTTTAGGATTTTGTGTTAAGTTATTGGGCCCAGGGATCTAGTTGTTAATCCAGAATACGTTTTTATAGCCTTCAGGGATCTATTTGTAAGTCGGATAGGGATCTGTTTATAAATTAGATAGGGATCTCCTTGTAAAATGGAAACACTTCAGTGGTCGTTTTGTAATTTCGGTAAACCCATTTAAATAAAATGTTTGGGTTAGGGTTTTCATCCAAATTTCAGAAGGTGTGAAGAGTGGTGATGACCTAACCCTAGATGGAGATGGTGGGTGGTGTAACCGGATCTAAGGTGAGATATCATTCCCTATTGATTTTGTTAGTTTTAATTTATTTTGTTAGGATATGATTAGGTCAATTAATTGTTTGGGGAAGAAGTTTGATGGATTAGGGTTAGAGTTTGATTGATTTAATTTGATGATTATTTGATTTGATTTTTAATGGATCTCAAAGGAATACTTAAGATCAAATTAGATTTATTAGTTTGGGGATTTAATGGCTATTTTCGGGTTGATTTTATGCTTGCACGTAAATCATGTTTTTGACTATGATAGAGTCGTTTCTGGGAAAAATGTATTTGACAAACAGAAATAGATTTTGAAAAGAGCTTTTCAACGAATCATGAATCGTCCCATTCGGAGTTACGTGTAGAAAGTTATGATTTTTGAAAGATTTCTGTACGGTTTCCTAGAATTCAATATTTAGATTGATGATGAATTTTAGAGATTTAAGAGATCCCATATTTATGTTTGATGAAGTATAAGTTGATTTGTGAGTTTTGATGATTTTATTGATCTTGGTTTAAATTGGATCTTAAATCGATAATTTGGTTTAGTGGATTAATGAATATTAATAGGATATTACTGTTATTGGGATATAAATTGATTGGATTAAGTTATTTCGATCATTGGAAATTATAATTGAGCCTTATTGGATTTGTTTAAATATTTATTCGAGGATTGATCGATTATATGGGTTTTATGGAATAAATGGATATTGATTATCGGATCATTGTAGGTATATGAAATTTTTTAATATTTATTCGAAGTTGGGATTTTCATTAGGACTTTGAAGTGAGTTGTTGATTGTAGGTCTATAAGATATGGGCTTTTGGGATTATTGGGCGTAGTGCTGTTGTAAGTTGGTTATCAGTTGTTTGGGTCGTGATTGAATTATTTCTGAATTATTATTTCATAATTGTTATGCTAGGTTATAAATGTGCGAGTGTACGTGTAGCGTTCATGCACATGTATCAATTTGTATTGCGTGGACTGAAGGTGAGTGGATGTCTCTATATTATTTGAAAATCATAATATATGTATACATTTCGGTATCATGCTATTTTATAAATTATGAAATATATTCTGTATGAAGCATATGAACATGTTATCATCAGCTAGGTTGATATTTTGGATATATCGTATGCACTGAAAATTATGGGATTTATAAAAAATTGTTGCATGCTGTATACTTGAAAGAATAAGTAGTTTTGATTGTGCATGCATTAAATCGTCTAGGTGGCTCAGTCTAGGTGGCTACGGTCTAAATTTTGACCCAAGTCTAGGTGGCTATGTCTACGTGGCCCGATTTTCAAAGTGAAATCTCTGCGGCTAGGTGTCGTGGAAAGCGAGCATGCGTGTCCGTTGCATTCATAAGCATCATGAGTATTGACAGTTATTTTGAGACCATGCATTTTGGTATGAGGCTTTGTTTATGGTTTATTGGAAATTTTTTGTATTTGCAAATATCATTTTTATTGTATCTTGCAAATTGTTTTCTTACGATATATTATTAAATATTATTATTTTGAAATATTTTATTATCGGGACGCCAATGTCCATTCACTGAGCGTGTGGTAGCTCACCCCTCATTTTTTCAACCTTTCAGATTAGTTGTTGATGGTCGTCGATCTCGTTAAGGCATTGGATGTTGAAGTTCGTATAATGATTTTCGGAGCACTAGACTCATGTAGAAGGCGTTGATCATTTCTTGGCATGTAGAAGACCCATATGTATGATAGCATGGTGATATTTAGAATTTAGTTGATCCCGATGTATATCCAGTAATTGAGAATTTGTTTGGATTTTATCATGAAAAATTTATGAATAAAATATGGTGATGTATAATTATGGTGATGTATTCTTATGTTTCTGGATAAAAATATATTAGAACTCTGAGATTCGAGGAACTAAGGTAACGCAACAAGACTTCGCGCTTCAAAACGGAGTCGTGGGTTCGGGGGCGTTACAAATCGCATCCGACCGTCCGATGCGATGGACCCGTGATCGCTGCCGCACCCGCCGTTCGCCGCACGTAATAACCTCCATATATATATATATATATATATTTGTGATCCTAACCCACTCCTCCATTATAAAAAAAACCCTCGAACACAGCACGACGACCCAGTCCCTAATTGAAACCGATGGCCTCCTCGTCGTTGATGTTAGAGCTCCCACCGAAATGAGGACAAACGCGAGGTTACAGACAACGTCGAGTGCCATCACCATGAGCCTCAAGTACCCCCATTCGGCAACGACGTTCGCCACCGCCGTCGCTGTCGCGGGTTGGTCCCTCATGAGGCGGCGGAGGCGATAATGAAGTTGAGGGGGCTCCTTTTCTTTGGCCCCTTTTTAGAGAGAGAGAGAGAGGGGTTGGCTTGGGAGTCGGTGATCGATTGGTAGAGAGGGTTTTTTTTTTAATGGAGGGGTGGGTTAGGATAAAAAAAAATTATAAGGGGTGGATGGAGGAGAGTTGATGGGGTGGTAGTAACTGCCCCCTTATTTCACATATACCCAGACTGGGCCCTTCCGCCATTAAGCCTAGTAAATGTTGGACCTGGGCCAGACAAAGGGGAGGGAGACTTTGGAGCCTCGGGCCAGGGATTATTTCACATACCCAGACTGGGCCCGTCCGCTATTAAGCCCATTAAATATTGGGCCTGGGCCGGACCCGGAGAGGGAGGCTTTGGAGAACGGGCGCTGATACACACAGTCCGTTTTGCAGCCCAGTCTATACTCAACCATGATGAGACTGAAAAAGGGGTCAAGTGTAACAATGCTCATTATTTCATAAAAATGATGTATATATTCATATCATCTTATTATCACTTATTATGACATAATTGATTATTTAAACTCAATAAATAATATTTTATCCTTTATTCCATCTTATTCTCCACACCAAGGAAGGGGTACAAGGTTGCCTTCACACCATGGACATGCTGGATTTGAGTGATAGTTATGTAAGAATTAATATTTCGGGGGACAATGCGGCGCTCCCCTGCCCCCCAAAATTAAATTTTAAAATTTTTTTTTTCAAATGACGATAAAAGTACCTTGCTTTCCAATAAAAGAGTGATACACAAAAAGTTTATAATGTCTTACATATTGCATTGTGAATTGTGGCTTCACAAAATCACAAGCCAGTAAACACACACACACACAACATTACAAAGCATAATACAAACAGATAGATGCACACACACGTGCAATTGATGTCGCCGTTGTCTAGCGAAGATTGGGAAGATGATATCCAAGTGTTTAAAGTTCTATCATAGTGCATAGGATAAAAAAATTATTTTTTCATTGAAAAAAAATACATTATCGTATCTCTGTATATACTTCATTTCATATGAAAAAATGTATTTCAATAAGAAAGTGTATGATTTTTTAAAAATAAAAATGGTGTGGACTGCAAATGGTCCTGCACAAGGGTTTGGACATATCATTTCCAATTTTAATTTAAGTATATGTACTAAAAAGTTAGGATTTGGGGGGCTCCTTAATTGAGAACTGTGAGGTCGCCTGGCCCGTCCTGAATCTAGGTCAACTCTGAATATCCATCTGAAATACATGAGAGTCGAAATAGGTCAATTATCAGTTAGGGTGCCACTATTTGCACCCTTATATCACTACTACAATTTCTGATATTGATAACGGTTGTTTTGATCACGCTTTTTTTAAAACCGTAATCTTTAAAATATATATAATCACATGTTTTAGTAAACCGTGATACTTTATACCATTAAGATTACGATTTACTAAAACATGTGATTGTTTAATAAATATTTGATCACGGTTAACTCAAAGCGTGATTGTTTCCTAAATAAAAGATTACGATTTAAATGAAAGCGTGATTGTTTTTAATTAATAGATCATGTTATCATAAAAAGTGTGATTGTTTATATAGTAAAAGATCACGCTTTAAATGAAACCGTGATCGTTGACTAAATAAAAAACCTAACGTTGTCCCCAACATAGAATCCCATTCGACCCCACATCGCGACCTTATCTTCTCTGCCGACCCCACCTTCTAGCCCCCCTGACTCCAGCCCCTCCGTCGCCGCTACTGTCGCTACTGCAGACATTGCCGCTGTCGTCGCCGCCGCCGCTACTGCCGACGCTGCCGCCGTCGCCGCCGCTGCTGCCATTGCCACTTCCCCCATTCATCCTTTGTTAGCGGGTATGTCTCTCTCGCCCTTTGTGTGTATCTTTCAGCCTATGCAATTTATTCAAGCTTCACTTGAATTTTATTGTTGTTGTAGATTAGTTTTTAGATCATGGTGCTTTGGGAGGGAATTTGATTTTTTTGGAGGTTGATGTGCTTTTTTTTTATGGATTTGGGGTCCGTTTAAATGATAAATGGTGGTGTTTCAGCCTAGACAATCAGTTTCTATGAAAACCGTGATCATTCATCACTTTTGATCACACTTTCGAACCGTGATGAAAAAGATAATATAAACAATCACGCTCTAGTAGATCACGGTTCAAAACCGTAATCAAATGTCTTTAATTACGGTTTAAAACCGTGATCAATGTCAGAAATTGTAGTAGTGTATTTTCCTCGCACACTCAAAGTAGACGGTTCATGGATAAATGATCCATTTATAACCAAGTTCTTTACACACCCACTGTTTTTAAACTGGTTCGACAAGCGGTTGGTCGACGTATTCTTATATGGTCAGCAGTCAGCCTGTCGACGGTGTTTCAATTTGTCTACACAAACTCTGTCGATGTGGAAACAGAGAGGAACCAGAGGTTCTGCTTGTGGTTTGACACTTATATGCAGTCAAGAAATCCAAAACAGTTCGACATGTGTGTGTTGAAACATGGTGGACATATGCACCTTGACTGTTCGATAATTTCAATGTCGACCTGCATGAATTCCGTCGATTGTCGATGCATGCAAATTGATGTCGGGGACAACATTGAACCATATATAGAACAAAAAATTCATTGAATCACGTAAATATGTCATACAAAAAAATTCATTGTTTTACAAAAAGTTCAAATAAGATGCACAACCATCATCAATTTTAATAAAAGGCACAAAAAGTTCACACCACACATGAAATAAATTCAAACCCCATAATGTAGTAATGATGACTCTTGAAAACCAACCAGACCCTTCGAGGGCTAGATGACTCAACAAACGTGGACACAACAGTCTCAGAGCATAGGAACGTCGCTACTGCCATGGTCTCAGTTCGCATGTTCAGCTGATTCAGCCTTGCAAGGCTAGATGCCTAGATGGGCGTTCGTGGTTCGGGCTCTGGCTTGCCACCGTCCTCGCCATCTAACATGGTCTGACCCTTCTCAACAAGCATGGATGACTGCCAGGAGATAAAGTCCGTAAAGAAAGGCCATGAAAGAGGGGACGATGAAGCAGGCAGAGGCAGAGGCAGAGCCACCTTGGGACTAGGGTATATTGATGGGCACGTCTACACCCACCAACCATTTACCTATTAACACCAATCAAAACATAAAAAAATATATTTAAATTTAATTTGAATATCACTATTTTCACCATATAAAATTTTTGAAAACTAAGAATTCTTAGTTGTGTAACAACTAATCCACAAGATTTCGTCGATATCTTTCTCCATATAAAATTTCGTGCGATTACGAATATTATAACCCTTGATTTAATTTATAAATAATTGTGGACCTCAAGAGTTGTGGTAATGGTATACATATCTAAGCATTCAATCAGATGTATATGTTAATATCCATATTTTAATTTTCAAATTCATATATGAATATTAATTTTCGGATTCAAATCCTTCTAGATACAGATCGGATAATGATATTTTTCGGATAACTTACATGTTTAAATTTTAATAACGTTCAAAAAAGCAGCTGCTAATTCTGAGACTTGCATGGACCTTCGAGATCAAGGAAAAAAGAATTTTCATGATAAAAAATTTTGAAAGAGAAAAATACACCATTATATCTTCATATATACTTCATTTCATATAACATAATATGTGATTAAATGAATATATAATTTTAAAAAAATAAAAACGGTGTACTATGATAGGGTTGCAATGTTGATTATATCATTTTCTATTAAATATCCCTTGAAATATATCATGTTAGATTATATGTCTTATGTCATTATATATATTATGTATCACATGTGTAACTCTTTTGTAACTGTATATATAAAGAGTTTAGATTAGACTCTAATAGGAATACAATGAATCCAATTCTCTCTCTTATTGTAACATATCTCCATACGAGAAAAAAGTGTCAAATTATCTTCCACTATTGATTGCTTTATCTGCTCATCAACTTGCATGCATATTATATTGTATAATTGTGTATATATCTGCTCATCTACAAAGCGCGAGGATGGGCGTACCGGAGGGCTTTTTGTAATTTCAACATGATCATTTTACAAAAAGACCCTTATATGTGTTATAAATCCCTGATTTATAATCAGATCCCTAACAAAAATCGGTTTTCCTGGACTTTTTGCAGATCCAACCCCGGGTTCTACCAGTTTCACAACTAGATTCTTCTGTGTTACAAATAGTGAAACATGTTCTTAATTCTATTTCAAGATTTATAAGTAAGTCCCTAATATCAAAATATGACTTATCGAATTTCAAATTTCATTAATGATTTTTCAGACTATTAAGATATCCATAAAATTATAAAATATAATATTTTAGTCATACTAATAAATATATAAATCACATATAGAATTGGACTCATTTGATCCCCATCAAGTTATTGATGGATGTCTTGCTTTTAAATTTAAAACCTGTTCTGCTTCTTCTTTTTTAAAATTAAAATTGATTTTGGATCAATGTATATCCCTTTTTCTTTTTATGTGAAAATAAATATATTTTTAGTTTTTTCAAGGCAGTGTTTTTTTTATTGATTAGATTGTTTGTAGAAGGTTTGGTAATCGATTTTTTTAATGGACAGTGATCGAAAATTGGATTATGTGGTTGCTGTGCATACTCTCATCGAAGGTAATGGTTGATTTTTTTTGTAGTCTTAGTTTTGGTTGATAAAAATGATTGAATCTAAAACTTTATGAAAATTAATGTCCTTGAAAGAGAAGAAATAAATATTTATTTTATTTTATTTTTAATATAACTTTGAGTGGATCTTCACTTAATGTTAGAAACAGTCCCAAATAAAACCCCAAATGCAGTTCTCACATACTTTAATTTTTTAAAATAGTAAACGTTGCACCATTTCAAATTTAATGTAATCATTTTTAGTAAATGTTAAAAAAATTAACAAGGTGTATATCTCATATACGGAGGTATATATATGCATCGTTAGATGACTATTAAATGACTAATGATGTATATGATGAGGGTGTATTTCGAATTGTAAAAAGAATTGTTATATGAAAAATAAATATATGCTAAAATATAATAATACATTTTTTGTTTCAAAAATATAAAATATACATAATAGAACTCCAATTATCAAAAATTGTTTTTATTTTAAAAGAATTGCTTATAATAATATAAAGTCTTGTTTATCTTTTTATTATAATATAAAATAATTGATACAATTCAATTGATATTTGAGTATTGATTATGCGCCGGTGCGGGTACCATTACCATCCAACTAGTATATATATGAAATATCTCCACGTCGAGGGCAATGCGGCTGGTGTTTAATGGAATGACGTGTTGGATGTGTGTGCCGCTTCATTGGAGTTGGAAAACTTGGATTTATTTCTTCTCTTGGGGACCAAAAGAGAATCTTTTCCGTAGATGGCGTGACCCATTTTTGTTGTATGTGTTTTGTTTTATTCTTCAAATTGGGTACTTTATCTTCCTGAATTGCATTGGCCACATAATCTATCACATATCATACATGCATGCATGTACAGATGGGAATAAATTAATTAAGAGTCGTGCAAGTGTCCACATGTAGCTACGTAGTCACATCAATGTAAAAGCAGCTTGCACACGAGGGCGGCCTACATGGTGAACGAATCAATCCGTTTGGGCACTACTCGGGCTTGTTTGTGCTTGTTTAATTAGACAAATGAACGAATTTAAACAAATTTAAAACTCGATTATGCTAGAGACCTAAATCGAATTTCATTTTGTGTTTAAACTCGATTCGTTTGTGTTATAAAAAACTTAGGTAAAACTTAGTTCAACTGTTTTGTAAAATCAGAATATTAAATCAATACAAAGTTATACTCGTTTAATCTCATGAACTTGACTCATTTAGGCTAAAATTTTATTTTTAACCCCT
This sequence comes from Acorus calamus, assembly GCA_030737845.1. Lineage (NCBI taxonomy): Eukaryota > Viridiplantae > Streptophyta > Magnoliopsida > Acorales > Acoraceae > Acorus > Acorus calamus. The sequence continues at coordinate 7,851,629 of CM060871.1, read as the reverse complement.
AAAAACCTTAAAATGAAAAAAAACACTAGGCTCGTTTAAGTTCATGATCTCGACTTGACTTTATTTGACTCGGCTTGTTTATTACGAATCGAGCTTTAACATGTTAAAACTCGACTTGACTCATTTACCACCCTAGGCTAATGCATGTCAATGAGTCAATAAGAGTGTCTGTTGATGCTTAAGGGGTCCACGTACCCATCAGGCCATCACTCCCACTATCTCTACCACCAATTCATGGGATTGGTTATATTATCCTTTCAGTTTTTTTTTTTTTTTGATGGTTGATGAGAATTTTGTTTGGGTGGTGAAGCACAAAATAAATAACATAAAATAAATTGAGAAGTATCTCGTGCTGCCACTAGGTCAACAGAGTACTGCTATCTACAGCTAGAGACTAATAAAAAACAAAAATCACTTGCCGACATTCACCTATAAATAGCACCAGCGTCTGTTCTCAAACAAAATCATAAACCAGTGCTACTACAAATAATTAGGTTACTGTCAAACAATCTTGATTTGGAGTTCATAATGGATTCCAAGTTCATGGTGTCACTTATCCTGGTGAGCATAAATAATTTTCCAAAAGTTAGGCGCTACTACAATCGCTCAGCCCCAATTTTTAGTCCTAGAACCATATGCTTTAGTTCGAAAAATATATGGTATTCTATTTAGGGCAATTTTGTTTCTTGATCACCAGTATTTTTTTAATTTTAAAATTGGCTCTTGATCAATTTTAATCGTAAAACTGATTTGAATCAGTTTGACTGCGTTGTCATTTCAACACTGAGTGAATTATTATTATTGATTTTTTTTATGTAGGAATCTTGCAAAACATGATTACGTTATTAAAAAAAAAACTATTATATACTTTTAGGATAATGTCAGAGACTTTCCCACTCCCAAATGAATTTTCATGGTACAATCCTCACATGTATTTGGGGTGAAAAATAAAACTACAATTGATGTTGGTTATAACATTATTATTCTTCAAAATTATAATTGTATATAGTTACATAAATTTATTTTACTGTAATTTTTTTTCCTTCCAATGTGATAAATTTATTTTACTGTAATTTTTTTTCCTTCCAATGTGATTGCAGCTACTCTCGATAGCAGCAACAAAGATGACCTTGTCTTCAAGCGATGGATTTCCTGCTGCTGCTGAAATCCACTGGAAGACCATCCTCCCCCACACTCCCATGCCCGCTGTCATCAAACAACTCCTCCACCTTGGTCAGTGAAAGACTTGCTTTATCATGTTGATAGACCAAAACATCTGATCTTCTCCCATTAGTTTCTCTAGCTATCAACCTATCAAATTATTAATTTTTTAGTATCACTATTTACTTATGCAGCAAAGAGAGGTCACACTACAGCTCCTGTCATCGTTAAGTATGACCGTAATACAACTTATAGGGTCCGTTACAGAAATGTAACATCGGTCAAACAAACTGATGCAACACTCTTCTTCTTGGAAGACGACCTCAAACGACCCGGCAAGCGCATGCTCATCCGACTCACCAAAAGAATAACCGATTCCGCGGCGTTCCTCCCCCTAAAAGAGGCCAAATCCATACCCTTCTCCACCGCCGACCTCCCCAACACCCTCACCCGCTTCTCCATCAAACCCAAATCCAAACTCGCTCCTCATGCAGGAAACCCTCCAACTGTGCGAGGCCCCGCCCCTCAAGTCGAGGAGAAGCACTGCGCGACTCTCTCGAGTCCATGGTCGACTTTGCCGTGTCTGAGCTTGGAACAAACAAAGGGATCCGAGCGATGGCGACGGTTATAGAGGATCGAAAGGCGGCAGAGACGGAAAAAAATAGCCCAGACAAGTGGTACAAGTGGTACACCGTGGCGGGGACAGCGAAGGAGGTGTCAGACGCTAAGACGAAGACGTTGAACTGCCACCCACAGACGTTTGCGTACCTGACCTACTATTGTCACTCAATCGCGGGGACGAGGACTTACGTGGTGCCCTTCATCGGAGATGACGGGACCAAGGCAGAGGTGGTGGCGGTGTGTCACACTGACACGTCAGAGTGGGACCCGAAGTACATAGCGTTTCAGATGCTGCATGTGAAGCCAGGAACTGTGCCGATATGCCATATTTTAGTGGCGGACACCATCGTCTGGATGACAATATAAGAGTCATCCGATCTTCTCTCCTCTTTTCCCAATATCTAAAAAACAGGGCTTCTTAGAGGGTTGTTCTGCATGTGTTCCTTCAAATTCCCGTCTATGCTGTGTGCGCATTTGTGTTTGTTTTACTTACTGTGCTCCTTGGAGGGGTATTTATTACTGGCTTGTGAACTACACTCACTATGAAATAACTAAAAGTGTGTTGATCCAATTATTCAATTTTAATATTTATATGAAGGAAATAATTTGTTTAGTACGTCCCAAGGCACTTTTAATAAAAAAAACATATATGCTATTATAGTAGTATGTGATTTTATGCTAAAAAAAATTTCATATGTTATGATAGAACCTTTATAATATGATATTACAATACACACTATACTTTGTCATCTAGTAGAAGCGACTGATGTGGCACCATAATAAGTACCCACCCATCCAAATATTCTTGTTGACCAAGTTTCTTTGCATTTTCCAAGTAGTCCAAGTCTTTGTGTTTTTCTAAGAAGTTTTTAGAGTTTATCATGTGTCTTTTTTTAGAAAACAAAAAGATTTAAATGCCTTGCATTTTTTCAAGAGTCCTTCGAAAGTCTAAATGGTGAGTCTCTGGCTAGTATGTTCTTTGCAAGCCTATATATAAGCACTAAGGCTCTGTTTGGTAACGAGGTTTGGGCGGATTCCGCTTTTTGAAAAGCTAAAATCTCAAAATCGTGCAGCCAAACGGGTCGGATTCCGGCGGAATCAAAAGCTGGATTCATTTTAATTTCTCTATCGAAATCCGTGTTTTTAAAATCTCAAAAACAACGATTTTTTGTCGGAATCGATTTTTTGAATTGAAAAGCAACTTTTTCTACCGAACATTAAATTCCTTTCAAATATTGATTCATGAATTAAAAAAAAATATAAAAAAAAAGTCAAGGTCTAAAATCATCTTAAAAAGCAGCTTTATTCCAAAATCTACTTTTCAATCTGTGTTTTCAAACGGAGCCTAAGTCATTGTAAGCGTCTTCATCTCATAATTATTCAATAGATGCTCTTGTTTCTGTGGACTCAAGAGTCAAGACATTCTTGAGAGGAAGATGTGCTTTTCTTCTTTCTTTTCCACTTTGTTAGATCCATACCCTTCTCCACAACACCCTCTCCTGCTTCTCCATCAAACCCAAATCCAAACTGGCCCTCCTCATGCAGGAAACTCTCCAACTGTGCGAGGCCCTAGCACTGAAGTCCGAGCGTGTGTCTACTGGCTTGTGACTCTGTGAAGCTATTATTCGCAATGCAATATAAGAATAAAACATTATGGACTTTCTGTGTTGATAATTACTCCTCATGGGAATGTTAATTGCAGGGTACTGATATACAGCTTATGAAATTTTTAAGTACATTCTTTAACAGATAACTTTAATCGGGATATTTTTGATAAAATCAAAATACAACAGGAGTACACATATATGAAAACCCAAAAATAGATATACAATGTGCATTTAGTTCGAATGAGTATATACAACTATTATACGCTTTTAAAAATACATTTATTATTAAAAGATCATTTTTCCATTAAGCCCATTTATAGTCTCATATATATCTCGTTAGCCACATGCACTCAGTGTAATGAGTAATTTGCATCATTAATTTTTTTTTTTTACATCTTCCATAAATGAATTCATATAATTTATAGAAGTATACTTAATTTTTCACAAAACTATATATCTCATTGAATAAGATAATACTATTTTAAAAATAAAAATACAAAGGGTGCGAACTACATTTAGAGGTGGAAAGGTATATATCAATGCTCTTTTCCTTTTCGAAAGAGCGCTGTTATACTCAATCATTTTTACAATTTCAAACGCAGTCATATATACCACCCACTTCATTTATTGTAACAAGGTATATAATCTGTTGTAAATTTTTTATATTTTCTATAATATTATTCAATGAATTAAAATATATAATTTACTTTTTATAAAAACACACAGCTATATATGATATTCAGAAAATAAAACATAGAAGAAATCTTTTTGAAAAGACCGCAGACGGCTCCAAGTCCAAGGCCCCCTCCAAAAAGTCTCTTCCGGGCCCAAATTCTAGTGGGCCTAATGGCGGGTGGGCCCAGTCAGGGGAAGCGGAGGGATTAACCTCTTTTCTGCGGTAGCAATAGACTGCATTCCCCCACGCAAAGTGTGGATCCTAAGCCTAAAAATGATATCATTCAATTTTTAGAAAATATACTCAACATTTTATAAAGTGCATATCTCATTAGAGGATGCATATGATTTTAAAAAATATAAAAACATAGGTAGATTGTTTTTGAACTGTAAAATGGATTGAGTGTAACATTTTATATTAGTTAATGGAGCACACGTGAGTGGGTCGAGTGCTAGTTTGTGGTGGATTGGTTGTGCTTGGAAAATGAACATGTACTTCATATGGAAAGTGTATTTTTTTTTAAAAAAAAGGAAAAATAATGTGTATTGTTGTTAGGGCTGCACAAGGGACATGACATATCATTTTCCTACTCAACATACATTGGGGCCCATTTCATCGCCTAAGGTCGGTTTATCTCGGTTGATATCAGGGCCATCCCTGCATGTTCCTATTCGGATTCAAATATTTTTGTGTGAGAAACGCATACCCCTATGTGCAGTGGCGGAGCCACCTTAGGACTAGTGGGGCATGTGACCCCGTGGATTTTTTAAATTTATTTACATGTCCATTTAATTTTTTGTAGGTCCTTTTAATTTTTTGTGGTAAGTTAATTTTAATTAGGGTCCATAGATCATAGGCCCCACCTACATATGAAATTCCCTAAACAACAACTACTCACAATTAAATAAAATAAAATTAAAACAACCATCTATTATCCATTTTGATCATCCATGTGTATGGTGTGCACTCACCCATTCTTTTAATTAACCCTCCCCCCTCCACATAACACAAAAGTCATTTTTAACTCTCATTTTTCATTTATCCCAAAACCACTTTCTATCCATATCCTACAAACAACTATAGAAGCATGAATTCCACTTCTCAGCGTCTTCACTTAGGTACTCATCTTGAAAAAAATAAATTTTTGAATTTTTTTTCTTTTTTTTTATATCTCAACTGTTCTTAATATCAATATTCATCTCTAAATAATTTTTATTTTTTGTTCCATTAAATGTCTCACAATTGAGAATCTACAAATCTATAATCCTCTCATCTCTTCCATCAATACTTTGAAGATATATAATTTTTTCTTTTACCTTATTATCATTGTTACTAATTTATTTAAAGTTTAAAATATTTATGTAAATATCTAAAATAATCAAATCATTCAACATTTTTAGAATATGAAACCTCATCGAAGTCAAATTTAAAGATATGTATTGCTTGTTAGATTTATGTTTCGACATTTTTTTTATGAATTATCAATATGAAGTATGACATATCGTTTTAAAATATGATAATTATTTTTTATAATTATTCAGTGATATGTTTTATATGAATGTCTGTATTTCATTTTATACATATTTTTAATCTATTCTATTGAAATAAAAATCATAATGATATAATTTTAAAAAGTATTTATATAAATCACATTAGGCCTCCCTTTATAAAAATCCTGGCTCCGCCACTGCCTATGTAACTTAAGATGTGTTTGATTGCGCGATTGCACAACTTTTGCGTTTTCAAAAAGCTGCTTCTACAACCATGCAACTAAATAGTTTTACCGTTAAAAAAAATATGATTTCCAAAAACTAGGGGGGAGAGCCTACAAAATTGGTTTTATAACTCGGATTCTTACAGAATCAGTTTTGCAATCGTGCAACTAAATGCACTCTTGGTGAAATGGTGTCACACAGGTGGAACAAAAATATTTTAAAATGCATGCATAACATGTTGTGTATAACATTTTAAGATTCTACCACCCAGCATATGGCTGACAGAGTTTTCCTTGTTACTCAGTTACACAAAAGATTGATTCGAACTTTTCTCAGACGCACCCTAAAAAGCGCCCAAGCTAAAAAGTAGCTATTAGTTATGATTTTGGTCACAAAGGTCCTATGTGGATAAGGCCTACCACTGTGATTGCGCTGAAAATGTAATTCGATGCACCAATTTAAACAGAGATTGGTGTCGACAAATCATGCTAGCGAGGTTTGCATCGTCAGTGTAAAAATGAGAGAGCGGCCCGCTGCCTCAAACACCGCTTCCACGAACACATATGGGCTTGTCGATGGTATAATTTAGAAATTACCAAAGTACCCATGATCTATCCTCCCCTGTTATACAACCCCCCCCCCCCGTCTCCGAATTGAAAGGGCAACGCAGCATGTATGTACTTCATAGTGCAGCGCCATATATTCTGTCCAATATATTGTGTTTATTATAGGACACAGTATTTTATTATAATGTATGGAATAAAAAAATTTAAAGAAGAAAAATATACTATTATATCTTGAATATATATTTATTTGATAAAGAAAACAAAGTGGGTTTTAAGATGAGTTTTACATTTGAAACTTAAATCCAACCAACATCACGGTGGATTAGATGTAAGTAAATATCCATGTAACCACAAATATAAGTAAATATGCATGTCCAATGATCAGGGCGGGTTACCCAAATAAATCGAGCCACTGTTATCCTTATACAGTGTCGGTCCTGAAAATTGATTTTTTTAATGGGCCTAGGCGAAATTTTAAAATAGAGTCCTATGCGTATTAAAAAGAATCTTATTTATTTAATCTTTTACATCATTTTATTTTAAACCATGATAATATTATAAAATAGATACACGATATTTTATAATAATTTAAAAGCCTATAAATAATAAAATAAATTAAATTTTAATGGAATGAAAAAGTTATAAAATCATAAATATACATAACGCTATTTATTTTAAACAAGAAGAGGGACTAGGAGGGAGAGATACAGTGAGAAGGAGATATTATCATTGTGGTTGGAGAGATATAATGAGGAGAGTAATTTTAGGCTTGATTTTGTAAAAAAAATATGTGTCGAGAAAAACTAAAAACCAAGTAAAAGTAGTACATCTCACTATTCATTTATTTAATTCCATTAATCATGCGGTTGTTGGGGCTCCTCCTTGGGTGGGGATCTTAGGCAATTGCCTTGGTGACCTTTGTATTAGACCAACCCTGTCTTTATAGGTCAAGTGATGGTCATTTTGAGTGCACCCACAGGATGAGCAAGTATATGAGAGAGATATATATTGAGATAACAGTTCATCTATACACTGCTATAATATAGTATAAACACGAAAATGAACGCTTGAAATAGTCTATAAGTGTCAAATTTCTTAATGTAGACATCTTTGTATTTTGATGCTATGGATGTTTGAAATATAATTTCTACATTCTTAAAAAAAAAAGGAAAATGAGGAGACGAGGATAACCGAAGAGACTGCAAGTGGGGGCTAAGTATCACATTCATTCAACATTCTTCACTGAGATACTATCTTCGGGTCAGAGGCCCAGAGTGACCCAATTGGCCTGTGATCATTGTCTTAACAGTACTGCTACCTAGAGCTACTGACAAAAAAAAATGGACCCACATCTCGGCAACTTGCCAACATTCATCTATAAATAGCACCAGCGGCTGCTTTTCAAAATTATAAACCAGTGCTACTACAAATAGTTAGTTTACTGTCAAACAATCTTGATTTGGAGTTCATAATGAAGTCCAAGTTCATGGTGTCACTTATCCTGGTGAGCATAAATGGTTATCCAAATGTTGGGCGCTGCTACAATCGATCAGCCCCACTTTTTAGTATAATAACTTATAGTTCTAGAACCATATGCTTTCGTTTGAAAAGTATATGGTATTCTATTTAGGGCAATTTTTATTCTTGATTACCAGTATTTTTTAATTTCAAAATTGGCTCTTGGATCAATTTTAGTTGTAAAACTTATTTGAGTTGTTTGACGACGTTGTCATTTCAACGCTTGATGAATTATCATTATTTTAGAGATTTTTATTTTTAACTCCCCGCAAACCATCGTATTTAGCGAGCGCTCTCTATCTGTAAATTATTTAAATTTTTTTAGTCTCTGATAGAGAGTAAAAAAGAATTATCCTTTAAATCTGAAGACTAAAACTCAAATACAAAGAAGTGAGGGAGCGATCGCTAAATACGATGGTTTGCAGGGAGTTAAAAATAAAAAACCCATTATTATTTTATTACGTAGGAATCTTGCAAGATATGATTAGCACGCCTCTTATGTTATAAAAAAGAAAAACATATGATAACAATGCTAACTCGGTCAAACTGACCCAATGGCAGTTTTAAAAATTAAAAAACCTTCCATATACTTTTAGAATAATGTCAAAGACTTTCCTAAATGCATTATCACAATAGTCCTCACATGTATTTGGGGTAAAAAAAATAAAACTACAATTGATGTTGGTTATAACATTATTATCCTTCAAAATTATAGTTGTATATAGTTGCATTAATTTTTTTTACGGTAATTTTCTTCCTTTAATTCCAATGTCATTGTAGCTACTCTCGATAGCAGCAACAATGGTGGCTTTGTCTTCAAGTGATGGATTACCTACTACTGCTGAAACCTATTGGAAGACCGTCCTCCCTAACACTCCCATGCCCGTTGTCATTAATCAACTCATTCACCATGGTCAGTGAAAGACTTGCTTTATAATGTCGATAGACCAAAACAACTAATCTTCTCCCATCAGTTTCTCTATCAGACTATGCAATAAGTAAATTTTAATATGGCCATTGATATGCAGGTCATAATACGAGTATCATATCGGGTGGCGACGTCAATTGCATTAGTTACGTAAATTTTAAATTGGACTCTCCCCAGAAAATACCCGACGCAAAACTCTTCTTCTTGGAAGACGATCTCAAACGACCGGGCACGCGCATGCACATCCATGTCACCAAAGGAATAACTGATTCTGCGGCATTCCTCCCTTTAAAAGAGGCCAAATCCATACCCTTCTCCACTGCAGACCTCTCCAACACCCTCTCTCGCTTCTCCATCAAACCGAAATCCAAACTCGCCCTCCTCATGCAAGAAACCCTCCAGCTGTGCGAGGCCCCGCCCCTCAAGTCCGAGAAGAAACACTGCGCGACCTCTCTCGAGTCCATGGTGGACTTTGCCGTGTCCGAGCTCGGAACAAACAAAGGGGTCCGAGCGATAGCGACAACGCTTGAGGATCAAACGGCAGCAGAGGAAAAAAATAGCCCATACAAGTGGTACACCGTGGCGGGGATGGCGAAGGAGGTATCAGACACTATGGCGACGACGTTGAACTGCCACCCACTAACGTACGCGTACCTGACCTACTATTGTCACTCGCTCGCGGGGACGACGACTTACTTGGTCCCCTTTGTAGGGGATGACGGGACCAAGGCGGAGGTGCTTGCGGTGTGTCACATGGACACGTCGGAGTGGAACCCGAAACACATGGCATTTCAGATGGTGCATGTGAAGCCGGGGACTGTGCCGATATGCCATACTTTGCCGGAGGACACCATCTTCTGGACGAGATCTTAGTCATCTGATCTTTTCAATCTCCTCCCGATGAAAAACTAGAGTAACTATGTTTTAGCTTTCTTAAGTTGGTTGTTCTGCATGTATTTCTTTGATTTCCCGGTAACATATGCTATGTGTGCTCTGTGTCGTATGTACTATGCTCCTTAACCTGTGTTACATGTACTATATATGCTCCTTAACGGGGTGTTAAATTGTGAACTCAACTCGCAATGCATTATCTGTATTTGTTGTTATCCAGTATTCCAATTTGCTGCATGCATCTGTATTTGTTGTACGTACTGTTGTGGGGTATTATTTATTATTGGCTTGTGATTTCAATTTTTTTTTTTAATGAAACTGTGGTCAATTTTATTTCTCAATATATTAAAAAATAGACAATTTTTTTTTTTTATTTTTTTATTTTATGAAACTATGCTCAATTTTCATTTGGATGGCCGCTTCCCAGAGCTGCCGCGCATTAACTGAAAACGCAAAGGCACGTTGGTGGCCCGTTTGAGGAAAGACCAAAGATGCGAGGTGCTTGACATTATTGATCATATTTTAATACTGAATAGTTTTAATGAACATTTAATTCAAATAAAACAAAAATTCTATATTAATTAGTCATGAATAGTTCTTCTTTCCATTCGAAAGTGTCTACCTTGAAGAATGATTGAAAAACATTAATATAAAATAAAATTGTTTAATAGATAATTCAACTAATTCATGTGACCTAAGTTTAATTAATTGTGAAGTGACCGCATGATTTTATTTATGCAATCCATTTGTTAAATAAAAGATATAACAGTACAATTATATGAACATAGTATTACATGATTTATGTAAATTATGTTTTACTCTCTCATCAAATGATCAATGCAACCATAATATTTAATAACTAATATTCAATAAACCGATTTAAATATTTTATAGGAAGTCAGAATCCCCTATTGAAGTGGGGGGGGGGGGGGGAGAGTCCAGAATAGGTGGATACACTTGCGGCGTGAAATGTAGAAGGATTTATGAAAATTTACGTAATAGTTAGTTTTCTGATAATCAATGTAAAATACAATATGCGAATATATATGATTGTAAATATAAAAGTATGAAAATGAAAACTAAAAACACAACAGAGGCTTGCCATCAATAAATTTATGGGCTTAAGATATGATTCCATTTGTAATTTTAGCATTTATTAAATGAGATTAAAATAATTATTTTATAATTTTATAGGTATTTTCATAGTCTCAAAAAACATTAGATGAAATTTCATAAAATTTAAAGTTTTAGAAGTCATGTTTTGATATCAGGGACCTGATTATAAATTTAAATATCTGAATGAGGGGCCTGTTTTTAACACAGATATGGAAAATTAGTTGCATGTTTTCAAGGACCTGTTTATAACAAATATAGGGGCCTAGTTGTAAAACCGGTGGAATCGGGGGATCGATCTATAAATACACTATAAAAGCACAAAATGGTTCAACATGTTGTGAATAAAGTGGATACCCACCACTCCTCCTAGTCATAACCTCCCCCACTCTTCAACTCCATAACCCCTCTCATTCAACTCCATAACCCCCATTATTAATCACCCCACTATGTACCCCCTCACCTCTATGGACTTGTAACTTCTCACCTTTGGAATTCCTCCATGCACCCAATAAATAGAGGGGTCTCTCATGTATTTCATAACCAACAATAGTGAATAAGAAATCTCTCTCTACTTGTCTTCTCTATACGCCTTGTATGCTTTGTTTATGTAAACTTGTGTGTATGTATTTTATTTAGTTTACAACACGTTATCAGCACGATTGAGCTCTCATCCATTTCAAATGCTCAAAGGGTTTGTATTCTACAATTTGATTTTAGCAGGTAGTGTAACGAGACTACACATGTGATTGATATCTTGGCTCTACTTCTTAACATCTAGATTGATTTCATCATATAGGCTATATGTTTATTTATGGCCAGTATTTTCTGTTATTTGGTCTGCTGCATATTCTTTCTTTAGTGGTGTTTGAGATCATCTCATAGATGCATGCTAATTATCCAAAAAATATATATAATGTTTATAAGAATTGACAGCTTGATTATTTTTCATATTTTATTATCAAAATTGTTATCTCATGCACTATGTTATGTATTTAAATAAATACATGAATTTTAAGCTTCCACATATTGTTGTGAAGATGCACTTTGTGACATATACATTTTAATTAAGTACTCATAAGCTTCTCCAATTGATTGGTGAATGTTACGGAATAAGCTTAATAAGATCTTTAAATCCATGCTTGCTGATTGCAAATAGAAATGTCAATCTAATTAGCTATGATTTTTTATTCTTAATTGTTCTTTGAATGCATGGAATAACTGCTAACCACACCTCATGAACATGTTATTGCACCGGTCATTACACATCAATTACTTTGTTATTTTATGTGCAACCATAATTGGAAATTTTTGTTTTCCAATACCTATATTTCTTGTATGGCTATCATTTACTATGAAATTTTATTCTTGTATATACAAAACATATATATCATTAAAAAAAATCATATGTCTCTGAATGATTATGATTATGATCATGTAAAATATTTTATTTTATTTTATTCCTGAAGGACTACATACAATTTTATTATTCCTGAAGAGATACACTCCTTTATATTTTAATACTCCAGAAGAGAGGAGATATATGTTGTTAAATTTGTCCCCAGAAGGGCTTGACTGAAAATCAGACATGATTTGATTTGAAGTTATATATGTAATTTAATCATTATCCCCAAAAGGGCTTGACAAGAAGTCTAGAATATTATGATATAAAATCATGAAATATTTGATATGAATGGCTTGACCTAAAACCATGAAAAAGCTTTTGTTTTTTTTTTTCCATCAAAGAGATTTCTTTAGGTTTTTACTTTTGGTGGGTTCACATACATATTAACACCCCGTATGGAATTTCTACACCACTATCTTATCCGTTTGGTTGAAGTAAATCTCTCTTCTACAAGCTTACATATTATGTCTATCATTTATAGAGGATCATGCATGCCTTTGTGTATTTATTTTGCTCTTATCAATTCATCATGTTTTGGCTAGTATTATTAATCCGGGCATGATGCATATAATTGTTAATCTTTCATTTATATTTGCATCCAAATAGTTTTGTGAACAACATTCCTAATATTTTTGTTTAATTTAGATTCATGCAGTTTTGTTCAACAAGTTAATTATATGATACACAATATAATTTTTTTTAGAGAAGGATTTAGAGTGCCCTGGAGGTCATGATTTGTATTTGTTGGTACATAATAGATGTAATTAAGAATTCACATCTTTTTATGATATATATTATATATTCCTAATTTTTCCTTATAATGACATAGTCCTATTGTTCCCAAAATTAACCATTTCGGAACAAAATTGACTATACAAAAATTAGTCCTTGAAGGAACAAGTAAAAGTCATTATATTATATTATATTATATTATATTATATTATAGGAGCATACAAAAATTGTGTTTACATGGATCCCTGAAGACCATGCAAAAGTTATGAATAATGTGTCCCAGTAGGACCATGCAAATTTTATTTTATTTTGTTCCTGAAGGACTATACAAAAATTATTACATGGATCTTTGGAGGTTCATGTGAAAGATATGATTATAATGTGTCCTTGAAGGACGGTATAATTTTTATCCTCGAAGGATATATATACACAAATCATGATTGCTCGTGTCCCTCTAGGACCAAACAAAAGTTATATGATATATATTTTTGGGTCCTTGAAGGACCAAACTGAAAAACAAATTTGTTTACATAGATCCCTGAAGGACTGTATTTAAATTATGATTATATGAATCCCTGAAGGACCATAGAAAATTTTATTTTATTTTATCTTTGAAGGACTATATACAATTTTATTATCCTTGAATGATTATATAAAATTAATGGTTATTTGGGGTTGTAAGAATATACAAAAGCTATGAAATTTTTATGGGTCCTAGAAGGATCATGAAAGAAAAGAAAAAAAAAAGATGGCTATATGTATCCCAGTAGGAACATGTACAAAAAAAAAATGTTGTGCTTAGCTTTCACCATCAAAATATAAGGATTTAAATATTAATACCTCATTGACAAAGGTCCACCGATCATTATGCCTCAAAGATGCTCCAGTAGTAGCAATATCAAAAGTAAAAATATTATTATCGAATTTCATGTCATCTCATTGCTGAACAATGAGCTTTGATAATAATATAAATATATAACATCATGAAACCCAATCTATTGACTCAACACTGCCAGAAGCAAATGCATTTTATTTTATTTTACTTTATTTTGAGTAATGGACATGGTCAAATGTTATTGCATGGTTTATATATATAACCACAACAATCGTAGAAATGACAAATTATTTGCAACCACCAGATGTGGAATGCTATTGAATGAAAGAAAGGGAAAGTTTTGCAAAACAACCCCTAATATACAAAGGAAAATGATTGTCATTTATTGGATATTTAAGAACATGATTACGTACCTGATGTACGATCAGACTTTTGTTGATTTTGTATTTACGTCTTCATTTTTCTTTATTATATGAAATGCACTTTCATATTTATTTATTCATTTTTAGTTAACATTAGTTAATGCAAATGATAGTATTATTTTTTGTATTATAAACTTGGTCAAAGGCTCCAGAAGGACAGATATCATATTAGTTAATGCATTGTATTCATGTAGATCCAGAAGAAGTCTACTGAATTTTAAAGATGCATATCTCAACATATGCCATTTTAAAATTATGGAGTATCTATGCATTAATAGTGTATCATGCCAGAACATACATTCGAAAATCTTTATGCTCTCTCCAAGGAGTTTATAATAAATATCCATAATTACTCATATGAACTAGAAGTTCTATGATCTTTATGATTTGGCATGACCATTTCGAATATCCATGGTACATGATGATGCGTCAAACTATTCATTTGAGCATATACTAAAGAACCAGAAGATTCTTTTACTCAATGATAGTTTTTACCGCATGATTTGCGGATTGTCATTTTAATGAGACAATATTCCCGCCGTTAGGGGGAGGGAAGAGCGCACATGAAGTACGATCTGTTCCTGAAGAACGACAAGAATTATCGTGGAATATATCCACTCCGTCTCATCTAGACTTATGTACTGCTCAACGTGAAAATCAAATTCCTAATGCACGCTAGAAGCGTGACAAACCTATAAGTTCAAAAGATTTAGCTCTCCAGAAGTGGAGATCAAATGAAAAATCATGCTCTAATAATGCTCCTGAAGAAGTTATACATAATGCTCCAGAAGAGATTATGAACAATAGATCCACTTTCTCTGATACTCTAGAAGAGTATAATGTCCCTGAAGAGAAATGAATTCCTAAAGTGACTATACAAACTCTTGAAGAGGAAAAGATACCTAATAATATTGAGATCTCTATATTTTATATGCATATAAGAGAATTGTGGAATCGCAAATAAATGATCATTGATGACATATTTGTCATATAAAGTAGCTACTAAAATTTCAAAGGGCGATGATTACAATGAACCACACAGCATAAATGAATAATTGGCCAAAGTGAAAAGATGCTATTCAAGCATAATTGGATTTTCTTGAAAAGTGTGGTGTATTCGAACCTATAATACATACCCCAAAAGATGTTAACCCTGAAGGTTACAAATGGATGTTTGTAAGAAACTGAAATGAGAAAATAAAATTGCTAGATATAAGACACATTTTGTGTTTCTTCATCTCAGTAACAGATCTATGTTTCAGTTCATAATTGCTAAATGGATGATATGTGCTGAAATTGGATTTCTTTTCTCAAGCAATAATTGTTGTCATAAAATTGTGCGCGCTGCACTGATATGTTGATGCCATTGAATTAGAACTGGATTTGTTTTCATTTCAAAAGCATTAGTAACTTAAGAAAATACTGTTCTTTGCACATGATTTGTCTATCGTTACAATGGCTGTGTTCTTGTTGAAAGGTTATGTGGAACGGGCTCCATTGTGTATGTTATGTTGAGTGATAAAAACTCGTGTTCATGGGCAAACTATACATGAAATTGGCTTCGTGTAGTTAGGTTTGGGTTGCTAGAGTTGGCCCCTGTATATAGCTCTTCTACTGGGAATCCTTTTTGCTCCCCCCTTTCTATGGGCCATCATTTTGAGGCCTTTTCCGCGCCCCCCCCTCCCCCCTCCTGTTATATCCCTCTTCTTCCATGCCTTTCGGACTTTGGTACTGTGATTTTGTCAATGAAATCGGGGATACTTCAGTTGATTAAACTTAAAGGCCATGATCTTCCAAGACTGCACATTTTATCTTTTCCAAAAGGCTCTTACAACAAAGCAACTAGTGAAGAAATTTGCACGGTACATAGAAATGCAAGCCTGACTAAAATGCAGTATTAAGTCCAACAAAGTGGATTTAGTTTGAAGATGAACTAAAGGTTTCCCGCAGAAACCTGATATTTGACTATGAAGAAATATACTCATCAGTCATGGATACAATAACGTTCCATTACCTAAAAAGTCTCAAAGTTTCTGAAAAACTCAATATGAGACTAATAGACGAAGTAACAACCTATCTGTATGGGAATTTACATGAATCCTCAAAGGATATAAATTGCCTGAAGCAAAATCAAAGAGTATATACTCAATAAAGCTAAGATGTTCATTGTACAGCTTAACGCAGTAGGTACAACCGTCTTAGTGAATTCTTGATGAAAGCAGGCTATGAAAATAATTTCATTTGCCTGTGTCCTTATAAATATATCTAGTAAGGGATTTGCTATTTTGACAATTTATGTTGATAATATAAATTCAATTGAGACTTCTGAAAAGCTCAACAAAACTTCAGAATATTTTATGAATGGATTCGAAATGAAAGATCTTAGAAAAACAAGATATTGTCTCGGCCTGTAGATTGAGCGGAGTTCAAGCGGGATACTTGTTCATCAAAAACATATGTTGAAAAAAAATTCTACAGCGTTTTAATATGGACAAATGTCATCCATTAAGTACTCCTATGGTGGTAAGGTCACTTGACTCAAAGAAGGACTTTTTTCGTGCAAAAGAAGATACTGAAAATCTTCTTGGTCTTGAAATACCATATCTTAATGCAATTGGTGCTTTATTATATTTGGCCCAATGCACTAGACCTGACATTGCATTTTCAGTTAACTTATTGGCCAGATTTAGCTCTGCACCAACTCGAAGGCATTGGAATGATGTGAAGCACATTTTTCGTTATCTTCGTGGAACGTCAGACATGGGCTTATTCTATGCAAATGATTCCAATAATGGTGCATAACTGAAGGGTTATGCAGATTCAGGATATCTTTCAGATCCTCACAAGGCTCGCTCACAAACAAGGTATGTATTCACTTGCGGTGTTACAACGATCTCTTGGCGATCTATGAAACAGACTTTGATCGCCACATCTTCTAACCACTCTGAGATTCTTGCACTCCACGAAGCAAGTCGAGAATGTGTGTGGATAAGATCTTTGGTTCATCATATTCGTACTGCATGCGGCCTATCTCTCATTACAGATGTTCCAACAACTATTTATGAAGACAGTGCAGCATGCATTGCTCAAATCAAAGGGAGATATATCAAGGGTGATAGAACGAAGCATATTTGTCTAAAATTCTTTTACACTCATGAGCTCCAATAGAGACATAAAATTGATGTTCAACAAATTCAATCAAAGGACAATCTTGTAGATTTGTTCATTAAAGCTTTGTCGACGTCAACATTTAAGAAGTTGGTGTATAACATTGGGATACGACGAGTTAGTGACTAAAATTCTTGAAATCTTGTACTTATGAGGGGGAGTAATTTTTTTGATGACATTTTTGAACTGTACTCTTTTTCCTTCGCCTAGATTTTGTTCCAATGGGTTTTCCTGGCAAGGTTTTAGTGATGCAGTGTTAAACGCATACACCATTATACGATTAAGTTAAATTGTACTCTTTTCCTTCGCTTTGGTTTTTTCTCACTGGGTTTTCCAAGCAAGGTTTTAATGATGCAATTATCTTAGCGTGGTGGTCATCTAAGGGGGAGTGTTGTGAATAAAGTGAATACCCACCACTCCTCCTAGTCATAACCTCCCCCACTCTTCAACTCCATAACTCCCACTATTAATCACCCCACTATGTACTCCCTCACCTCTATGGACTTGTAACTTCTCACCTTTGGAATTTCTCCATGCACCCTATAAATAGAGGAGTCTCTCATGTATTCCATAACCAACAATAGTGAATAAAAAATCTCTCTCCACTTGTCTTCTCTATACGCCTTGTATCTTTTGTTTATGTAAACTTGTATGTATGTATTTTATTTAGTTTACAACACAACTATTTTTGTCCGCATTCTTGGCGCTTTATATATAAGTATAGACTAGTGATATGTACGCGCATTTTGTGCGTAACTAAATAAAAGACATTAAGTAACTGAATAAAATATACGTTAAAAATGTAATGGAAATTTTTAAATCTTAATTTATGAGAAATTCAATATGTTCTAACACAAGGAAACTCAGGCTAATGAGAAACTACTAATTATATAAGAACTTCTAATAATAAAATGAACAATGTAGTGAATAAAAAAGGGAAAAAAGGAAAAAAAGAATTCAACATGTTCCAAGAATTTTGCTTACAAAGTAACAAAATAGATTGTGTCCATCACCACCTCTTTTATATAAGAGGCGAAAGAATTGACTGTGCAGTGCGTGTTATCGTCATCATGGACATAAAAAATGAGCATACAATACACATAAATGAAGTACAAATATTTTTGCAAATTGATATTACATACTCTAATTTGGATCCCTTTAAAAAATACACAGAAATGAAATCTGAATATAATCAAATTAGAAGTAAACACTATAAAAAAGACATAAATTAGACTTTCTGTTTTCTGTAGCTGTTGCTTACGAAGGTTTTATTTATGAGGCTAATCAGATAACAATGAAGATTTTATGAATCCAACGAAAGCTCCAAATAGAAAATTAAGTAATAAAAAAACCCAAGTAAGTTTGAGAAAGTTTGAGAATTTTCAGATGAATAAAGCATACTTTTAAGAAAGATGAGAAATAGAGTTAGTGTGACATTTCATGATATATAAAATAATATGAATAAACTCTAAAAAACGACCAACATGTTCATAAATCAAGGGAACACACAGGCAGTCAGTAACCAAATCATTATGTTGAATGAATTCCATCATTGTAAAGACTTCATAGATGCTCACAAGGTATCATAGATGGATGAATGTTGTAACTGGTAAACACACTGTATGCATGCTGAAGTAAATACTGGTTTAACAGTGATTAATGATGTTATTCCAGTTAGATTTTGATGCATGGATGAATTTTAGTTTTCTGACCATCACAATGAGGCCTCTGCTGATTTTTTAGATCAAAAGAGTAGACATGGATCTTCCTTCTTAAAGATTATCATACTTGGAATAAGTATTAACTTTTTAGGAAATTGTATGCCATGCATTTGAACAGGCTATTGAGGTACATGTGCAGATATATAGCAAACAAGGTGTTCAATCCTGCATGGACACTTGTTTTTGGTCTAATTTTTAAAATGCATAACAGGATGCAGAGTGCATTAATCATCTTTTTTCCCTCTATATTTTGAGTTTGTTAAAAATTATTTGATTTTTGTATTAGTCTCTTTATATTATTTTTTTATATGAGTTTAGTTATACTCATTAAGTGAATGTGTTTGAAGGCTACTTTAGGTTTGTCATGCAATATTCATATGTTTTGTGTGTATGTTCTTCCATGGTTTTGTATGAAATATAGACATCCTGTCTATCCCCATAATATACAATACACTTGAAATGCAACACATTCAATTTCCTTACTTTTTGTCGGCATGACATTTCTTGAATTTCGATTGAGCCAGTTTCTATCATTTTCCGTGATGGAGCTCTCTTCTAGGAACAATATTTTCAAGAAAGATTAAAAATTGGCTTTTAAATTTTCAGTTTTTTTAGTTAATCCAGCATTTAGAAGTTTTTTTTCTTTTTGAAGTTTAGTTAATCGTTATGCTTCTCTTGATTTAAAAATTATCTAGGAAAATTTTTGCCCTCTATATTTTGAGTTTGTTAAAAATTATTTGATTTTTGTATTAGTCTCTTTATATTATTTTTTATATGAGTTTAGTTATACTCATTCTGTGAATGTGTTTGAAGGCTACTTTAGGTTTGTCATGCAATATTCATATGTTTTGTGTGTATGTTCTTCCATGGTTTTGTATGAAATATAGACATCCTGTCTATCCCCATAATATACAATACACTTGAAATGCAACACATTCAATTTCCTTACTTTTTGTCGGCATGACATTTTTTGAATTTCGATTGAGCCAGTTTTCATCATTTTCCGTGATGGAGCTCTCTTCTAGGAACAATATTTTCAAGGAAGATTAAAAATTGGCTTTTAAATTTTTGGTTTTTTTAGTTAATCCAGCATTTAGAAGTTTTTTTTCTTTTTGAAGTTTAGTTAATTGTTATGCTTCTCTTGATTTAAAAATTATCTGGGAAAAGTTTTGCCCTCTATATTTTGAGTTTGTTAAAAATTATTTGATTTTTGTATTAGTCTCTTTATATTATTTTTTTATATGAGTTTAGTTATACTCATTCTGTGAATGTGTTTGAAGGCTACTTTAGGTTTGTCATGCAATATTCATATGTTCTGTGTGTATGTTCTTCCATGGTTTTGTATGAAATATAGACATCCTGTCTATCCCCATAATATACAATACACTTGAAATGCAACACATTCGTGTCTTTGAGATTTTATTTTTCCTTGGGTGCAGTTGAAATAATTGTATGTTATCATAAATAGATATAATAGATATTAATTTATGCAAAATTTGATTCTCAGCAATCCAATAAGATAGAGCAACAGTAGACGAGAAGTTTATTTTTGCTATCCCAACAATCAAGGAGAACTATTACTTTGTTATTGATATTTTTCCATGTAGTACTACTGTGGATACCCTGACACAATACCTACCCCAGTACTTGATAAGCCTCCACAACCATCCTAGATGTAATCAAAATATGAAGCCATTCCCTTGAATATCACTTCATTTCTGCATAATCAAATAGACCAACATCTTCCACTGTTTATTGAGCACATTGATTCTGCCTACCATTTGATATTCTGCCTACCATTTCTCCCCCTCATCTTCCGCTGTTTATTCTTGTGATTCACATATCCTCTGTCTATTCTATTACCTTGGATCTGTTTATAAATCATAGTAGATTGAGATGTTATCCCACCTCTTTGTTTATTCTTAGGCAGCGAATTTGTACAGACTGTTGGATAGATTCTGGAAGAATTAGAATTCTTTTTCTCGCTTTAGTTTTAACAACTCATGATCATGAGCTTCACAAAGGTTGTTGTCATGCATTTAATTATAAATCTAGAAGGGAAAAAAATTGGCACCATGCATCTCATTATGGTTTTTATCAAATTTCTGTAATGACCATTCTGATGGACTTAGGACCATATAAGATTTATAAGAATTGTGTTTGAGAAATTTCCATTTGTTCTATGACTCTTATAACACGCAAATGATACTAGCATGAACAACTAATTATTTTCTTGTAGGTCTATTGTGATTTGCCAACATATCTGGCACTTCAATGAAGAGGGAAAGAAATCATGATTAAGAGTTCCACGTCATCATCATCAACACCATAGCCATTGTCCATATGTTCCATCTCAAAGCCATTATGAATTTACCAACTTGAAAATTATTGTGATCCTTCTGTCCAAGTTTTCCGGTCCCCTTCCCCTCTTCTGTTATTTGTTGGCTTCTTACTACTTCTGGAAATTGTTGCACAACAACTGATATGATATTGGGAGGCAGAATCCAATGAAGACGTGATGGAATTTATGGGAGAGGATATAAATATGAATATGATGTCACAACAGGTGCAATCTTATCAAAGCAAGCTCAAAACATAAGAAAACAGACTATGTTGGGCTCTGTACACTGACTAAATGCTCCTTTTTCTTGTTCATTTCCCTTGTGGATTCATAATCTATGATGTTCCTGGGGTGTTCTTCCATCAAAGTGATTATTCAGGTCTCCTCCGCTTCCTCCTTAGGAAGCCTAATATGCTTAAATTTTTCACTGCTATAGTTATTGGCAAGTTTGGGAACTTCTTGAATATGATTAGGTCTCTCCCTTGCCTTGGACACCACGCGATGCAACAACCTCCTCCACCCATTTGGAAATCCTGTTCCACTTTGTCCTCTTTGCACACTGCAATTGTGAGAAGGCTAGGAAACAAACCTAAGTTTTCTTTGATTGAGCCATCCATCTATCCAAGTGTCCATAAATATTTATGTTTACCTTTTCCAACCACAAACAGACATTCTAGACAGCAAACTACAACGCAAATCAAACTGCACATATCATTCTCCATTTTTAGTGCCATTGGACCATCTTGTCAAGATGACTCAATATATCCGATCAGTTCATAGGCTTCCAGCTTCATTTGGTTTGAATTTAGAATCCTAAAATTTGTTTTCCAACCACATATGTAAATTCTTGGTTCATTCTTTGTCTGTCGATTGTAGAAAAAAGTATTGTTTATTCCTTTAAAATAGATTATAAGCGATATCTATTAACCTTCATGAATCCAATCTTGAAACTTTGTCATTATTAGGTTTCTAAACTACCTATAGAAGAACCAATCCTAAAAACACCTTCAATCGGCATTTTTACACACATGATTCTTCAAAATTCATTCATGTCTCAAATGAAAATTAATTCACACGTCTATGTCGCACTCTGTCTTTTTTTAAAGTTGTGCAAAAGAAAACATGCATTTGTGAAATCTTACATAGTCATATGCCCCCTTTTTTATTTTGCTCTTTAATTTTTATCTTTCATTCATTCTCAGTCAAATAGAGGTCAATAAATGTTACAAATAAATGTATTACCTAATTTGTATGGTCATATGAAGTTTTAAGATTTTGGGTTGTGTAAGCCTTTAGACAGCAGTGGTTTGCCCAATGCATTACCATTTGCTTTATTTCGTTCCGGAGCTCAATAAAGATACAAAAAAATTGTCTTCATTTTCGTGTATAAAAAATCATTACATCGAATGACATTGAATCCTTCAACAACAACAATAAAAAAATTATATGAAATTTAATTTCACTGTATTTATATGCCCCATTTTTTCTTTTGCTCCTTAATTTTCCTTGTATTCCTCCTGTCCCTTGTTTTATTTTTGCTTGTATTCATATGAAATTCAATCTCATTCAAATTGCGTGAAATAAATGTTACAAATAAAATTAATGCCTCATTTGTATGGTCATATGAAGTTTTAAAATGGTTATAAACATTGATATTTTTTAATTATTAGACAAGAGGCTAAAAAAATAACGTCTACTCATGAAGATTTGAATGATCATCCGACACCGTTAAATGCTTTGAAATTTTATAAGACGATATGGAATATTAAGGTCCGAGTTATAAGACGAGGATCTATAGAAACGTACAACAATCAGAAAAGGTCTGGGAAGATATGGAAAGTGATCTTAATAGATGATGAGGTTAGTAATGTGTACATGGTTTTATATTTTCATTACAATTTCATGTTTCAATGTTTTACTAACTAACATATGCAGGGGACTAAAATACAAGCAGTAATGTTCAAAGAGGCAATCTCAAAATTCAAGGCATTGTTGCTAAAAGATAAGACATATCATATAATTAAATATATTGTTTATTAAATTATCAACAAAATAATTCATGTGCAACGCACATGTGCCTTAACTAGTATACATGAAATATCTCCACTTGAAGGAGGATGCGGCTGGTGTTTAATGGACTGACGTGTTGGATGTGTGTGCCGCTTCATTGGAGTTGGAAACTAAGGATTTATTTCTTCTCTTGGGACCAAAAGAGAATCTTTTCCATAGATGGTGTGACCCATATATTTTTGTTGTATGTGTTTTGTTTTACTCATCAAATTGGGTACTTTATCTTCATGAATTGCATTGGCCACATAATCTATCAGATATTATACATGCATGCATCAGATCGGAAATAAATTAATTTTAAGAGTCGTGCAAGTGTCCACATGTAGTTACGTAGTCACATCATTGTAAAAGCAGCTTGCACACGAGGGCGGCTTATGTATGGCTGGTTAACGAAATCAATCCGTTCGGGCATGACTCGGGTTTGATTCGATTTGAGTTTGTTTGGACTTGTTTAATTAGACAAATGAACGAGTTTAAACAATTTTTAAAGTTCGATTATGCTGAGGATCTGATTTAAACTTTATTATATGTTTAAACTCGATTCGTTTGTGTTATAAAAAACATAGATAAAGCTTAGTTCAACTGTTTTGTAAAATCAGAATATTAAATCAATACAAAGTTATACTCGTTTAAACTAATGAGCTTGGCTCATTTATGTTAAAATTTTATTTTCAACCCCTAAAAACCTTAAAATGAAGAAGAACACTAGACTCATTTAAGTTCATGAGCTCGATTTGACTCAATTTGACTCAGCTTGTTTATTACGAATCAAGTTTGAACATGTTAAAGCTTGACTTGGCTGAGTTACCACCCTATGCATGTCAATGAGTCAATAAGAGTGTCTGTTGATGCTTAAGGGGTCCACGTACCCATCAGGCCATCACTCCCACTACTGTCTCTACCACCAATTCATGGGATTGGTTGTATTATCCTTTCAGTTTTTTTTTTTTTTTTGATGGTTGACGAGAATTTTGTTTGGGTGGTGAAGCACAAAATAAATAAATACAATAACATAAAATAAATTGAGAAGTATCTCGTGCTGCCACTAGATCAACAGTACTGCTCTCTAGAGCTAGAGACTAATAAATAAAAAAAATCACTTGCCGACATTCACCTATAAATAGCACCAGCGTCTGTTCTCAAAATCATAAACCAGTGCTACTACAAATAATTAGGTTACTGTCAAACAATCTTGATTTGGAGTTCATAATGGATTCCAAGTTCATGGTGTCACTTATCCTGGTGAGCATAAATAATTTTCCAAAAGTTAGGCGCTGCTACAATCGCTCAGCCCCAATTTTTAGTCCTAGAACCATATGCTTTCGTTCGAAAAATATATGGTATTCTATTTAGGGCAATTTTGTTTCTTGATCACCAGTATTTTTTTAATTTTAAATTTGGCTCTTGATCAATTTTAATCGTAAAACTGATTTGAATCAGTTTGACTGCGTTGTCATTTCAACACTGAGTGAATTATTATTGTTGATTTTTTTTATGTAGGAATCTTGCAAAACATGATTACGTTATTAAAAAAAAAACTATTATATACTTTTAGGATAATGTCAGAGACTTTCCCACTCCCAAATGAATTTTCATGGTACAATCCTCACATGTATTTGGGGTGAAAAATAAAACTACAATTGATGTTGGTTATAACATTATTATTCTTCAAAATTATAATTGTATATAGTTACATAAATTTATTTTACTGTAATTTTTTTTTTCCTTCCAATGTGATTGCAGCTACTCTCGATAGCAGCAACAAAGATGACCTTGTCTTCAAGCGATGGATTTCCTGCCGCTACTGGAAGACCACCCTCCCCCACACTCCCATGCCCGCTGTCATCAAACAACTCCTCCACCTTGGTCAGTGAAAGACTTGCTTTATCATGTTGATAGACCAAAACAGCTGATCTTCTCCCATTAGTTTCTCTAGCTATCAACCTATCAAATAATTAATATTTTAGTATCACCATTTACTTATGCAGCAAAGAGAGGTCACACTACAGCTCCTGTCATCGTTACGTATGACCGTAATACAACTTATAGGGTCCGTTACAGAAATGTAACATCGGTCAAACAAACTGATGCAACACTCTTCTTCTTGGAAGACGACCTCAAACGACCCGGCAAGCGCATGCTCATACGACTCACCAAAAGAATAACCGATTCCGCGGCGTTCCTCCCCCTAAAAGAGGCCAAATCCATACCCTTCTCCACCGCCGACCTCCCCAAAACCCTCACCCGCTTCTCCATCAAACCCAAATCCAAACTCGCCCTCCTCATGCAGGAAACCCTCCAACTGTGCGAGGCCCCGCCCCTCAAGTCAGAGGAGAAGCACTGCGCGACTTCTCTTGAGTCCATGGTCGATTTTGCCGTGTCTGAGCTTGGAACAAACAAAGGGATCCGAGCGATGGCGACGGTTATAGAGGATCGAAAGGCGGCAGAGACGGAAAAAAATAGCCCAGACAAGTGGTACAAGTGGTACACCGTGGCGGGGACAGCGAAGGAGGTGTCAGACACGCTAAGGCGAAGACGTTGAACTGCCACCCACAAACGTTTGCGTACCTGACCTACTATTGTCACTCAATCGCAGGGACGAGGACTTACGTGGTGCCCTTCATCGGAGATGACGGGGCCAAGGCGGAGGTGGTGGCGGTGTGTCACACTGACACGTCAGAGTGGGACCCGAAGTACATAGCGTTTCAGATGCTGCATGTGAAGCCAGGAACTGTGCCGATATGCCATATTTTAGTGGCGGACACCATCGTCTGGATGACAATATAAGAGTCATCCGATCTTCTCTCCTCTTTTCCCAATATCTAAAAAACAGGGCTTCTTAGAGGGTTGTTCTGCATGTGTTCCTTCAAATTCCCGTCTATGCTGTGTGCGCATTTGTGTTTGTTTTACTTACTGTGCTCCTTGGAGGGGTATTTATTACTGGCTTGTGAACTACACTCACTATGAAATAAATAAAAGTGTGTTGATCCAATTATTAAATTTTAATGTTTATATGAAGGAAATAATTTGTTTGGTACGTCCCAAGGCACTCTTAATGCAAAAACATACTATGCTATTATAGTAGAATGTGATTTTATTATAAAAAAAACTTTCATATGTTATGATAGAACCTTTATAATATGATAGTGCAATAGACACTATACTTTGTCATCAAGTAGAGGCAACTGATGTGGCACCATAATAAGTACCCACCCATCCAAATATTCTTGTTGACCAAGTTTCTTTGCATTTTTTAAGTAGTCAAAGTCTTTCTGTTTTTCTAAGAAGTTTTTTGAGTTTATCATGAGTCCTTTTTTAGAAAACAGAAAGGTTTAAATGCCTTGCATTTTTTCAAGAGTCCTTGAAAGTCTAAATGGTGAGTCTCTAGCTAGTATGTTCTTTGTAAGCCTATATATAAGCACTAAGTCATTGTAAGCGTCTTCATCTCAGAATTATTCAATAGATGCCCTTGTTTCTGTGGATTCAAGAGTCAAGACATTCTTGAGAGGAAGATGTGCTCTTCTTCTTTCTTGACGTTTCCACTTCGTTAGATCCATACCCTTCTCGACAACACCCTCTCCCGCTTCTCCATCAAACCCAAATCCAAACGGGCCCTCCTCATGCAGGAAAACCCTCCAACTGTGCGAGGCCCTAGCACTGAAGTCCGAACATGTGTCTACTGGCTTGTGATTCTGTGAAGCTATTATTTGCAATCCAATATAAGAATAAAACATTATGGACTTTCTGTGCTGATAAGTACTCCTCACGGGAATGTTAATTGCAGGGTACTGATATACAGCTTATGAAATTTTTAAGTACATTTTTTAACAGATAACTTTGATTGGGATATTTTTTATAAAATCAAAATACAACAGGAGTACACATATATGAAAACCCAAAAATAGATATACAATGTGCATTTAGTTCGAATGAGTATATACAACTATTATACGCTTTTAAAAATACATTTATTATTAAAAGAGCATTTTTCTATTCAGCCCATTTACAATCTCATATACCTCGTTAGTCACATGCACTCAGTGTAATGAGTAATTTGCATCATTAAATTTTTTTTTTACATATTCCATAAATGAGTCCATATAATTTATAGAAGTATACTTAATTTTTCACAAAACTATATATCTTATTGAATAAGATAATATTATTTAAAAAATAAAAATAAAAAGGGTGCGAACTACATTTAGAGGTGGAAAGGTATATATCAATGCTTTTTCTTTTTCGAAAGAGCGCTGTTATACTAAATCATTTTTACAATTTCAAACACAATCATATATATCACCCACTCCAATTTGTTGTAACAAAGTATATAATCCGTTGTAAATTTTTTTTATTTTATATAATATTATTCAATGAATTAAAATATATAATTTACTTTTTATGAAAACACACAGCTATATGATATTCAGAAAATAAAACAGAAGAAATTTTGTTGAAAAGACCGCAAACGGCTCCAAGCCCAAGGCCCCCTCCAAGAAGACTCATCCGGGCCCAAATTCTAGTGGGCCTAATGGCGGGTGGGCCCAGTCAGGGAAGCGGATGAATAACCCCTCACAAGCCTCCTTTTTGCAGTAGCAATAGACTGCATTCCTCCACGCAGAGTGTGGATCCTAAGCCTAAAAATGATATCATTCAATTTTTAGAAAATATACTTAACATTTTATAAAAGTACATATCTCATTAGAGGATGTATATGATTTAAAAAAATATAAAAACATAGGTTGATTGTTTTTGGACTGTAAAATGGATTGAATGTAACATTTTATATTAATTAATGGAGTGCATGTGAGTGGGTCGAGTGCTAGTTTGTGGTGGATTTGGTTGTGCTTGGAAAATGAACATGTACTTCATATGGAAAGTGTATTTTATTTAAAAAAAAGCAAAAATAATGTGTATTGTTGTTAGGGCTGCACAAGGGACATGACATATCATTTTCCTACTCACATACATTGGGGGCCCATTTCATCGCCTAAGGTCGGTTTATCTCGGTTGATATCAGGGCCATCCCTGCATGTTCCTATTCGGATTCAAATATTTTTGTGTGAGAAATGCATACCCCTATGTGGTTTAAGATGTGGTTGATTGCGCGATTGCACAACTTTTGTGTTTTCAAAAAAGCTGCTTCTACAATCATGCAACTAAATAGTTTTACCGTAAAAAAAATATGATTTTAAAAAATTAGGGGAGTGAGCCTGCAAAATCGGTTTTATAACTTAGATTCTTACAGAATCAGTTTTGCAATCATGCAACTAAATGCACTCTTGGTGAAATGGTGTCACACAGGTGGAACAAAAATATTTTAAAATGCATGCATAACATGTTGTGTATAACATTTTAAGATTCTATCACCCAGCCTATGGTTGACAGAGTTTCCCTCGTTACTCAGTTACACAGAAGATTGATTTGAACTTTTACGCACCCTAAAATGCGCCCAAGCTAAAAAGTAGCTATTAGTTATGATTTTGGTCACAAAGGTCTTATGTGGATAAGGCCTACCACTGTGATTGCGCTGAAAATATAATTCGATGCACCAATTTAAACAGAGATTGGCGTCGACAAATCTTGCTAGCGAGGTTTGCATCGTCAGTGTAAAAATGGGCATGTCGATGGTATAATTGAGAAATTACCAAAGTACCCATGATCTATCCTCCCGTTATACAACCCCCCGTCTCCGAATTGAAAGGGCAACGCAGCATGTATGTACTTCATAGTGCAGCGCCATATATTCTGTCCAATATATTGCGTTTATTATAGTACATAGTATTTTATCATAGTGTATGGAATAAAAAAATTTAAAAGAAAAAAATATATTATTATATCTTCATATATATTTCATTTCATTTAACATAATATGTGATTAAATGAATATATAATTTAAAAAAAAATAAAAATGGTGTACTATGATAGGGGCGGAGTGCCGACCATATCATTTTCCATTAAATAACCCTTAAAATATGTCATGTTAAATTATATATGTTATGTCATTACATATATTATGTATTACATGTGTAACTTTTATGAAACTTTACATATAAAGAGCTTAGACTTTAAAAAGGTGTCAAATTATCTTCCACTACTGATTGCTTTATCTCCTCATCAACTTGCGTGCATATTATATTATATAATTGTGTGTATATATGAAATATCTCCACGTCGATGGCATTGCGGCTGGTGTTTAATGGACTGACGTCTTGGATGTGTTTGCCGCTTCATTGGAGTTGGAAACCTTGGATTTATTTCTTCTCTTGGGGACCAAAGGGGAATCTTATCCATAGATGGTGGGAATCTTATCCATAGATGGTGTGACCCATTTTTGTTGTATATGTTTTGTTTTACTCGTCCAATTGGGTGCTTTATCTTCATGAATCGCATTGGCCACCTAATCTATCAGATACACATTGATACATGCATGCATGTACAGATCGGAAATAAATAAATTAATTAAGAGTCGTGCAAGTGTCCACCTGTAGTTACGTAGTCACATCAATGTAAATGCAGCTTGCGCACGAGGGCGGCTCATGCATGTCAATGAGTCAATAAGAGTGCCTGTTGATGCTCAAGGGATCCACCCTTTACTCCCACTCTCTACCATGGATTCATGGGATTGGTTAAGTTATCCTTTCATTTTCTTTGTTTAATGGTTGATGAGAAATTTGTTTGGGTGGTGAAGCAACTCGAATGTGTCGTCATGCATTTTATTGAGTCTGATTCAGTTAGGATTAGCTTCGATCAATCCTGTAAGTATCAAATTGTACAGTTCAATAATCGAACTACACAATATATGAATCGAACTGCACAGTTAATTGTTAGGTATATATTGAACTTTTTTATTGGATCCAGTCATCTACCGGATAAAACATAGATTACTAAATATCATCAATATCTCATAGGAGAGTGAACATGTACCTAACAATTGATTATGCAGTTCGATCGATAAGCTGGTAATTTGATTAATGACTGTGCAGTTCGATGCCGACATGATTGACTTGTTTTTTTTATATCTTGATTCAAGTGTGTAATCCATCACTATTTTTCTACTCAAACAGAATCTTAAGATCGTAAATAAATAAACTCGTCGAACTAACAAATCAGCAAAACTTAAATATTAAATTCTCAGATAAAAACTAACTTTTGAAAGTCTAGTAGAAAGGACTTTCAAAAATTGGGAATGACGCAAGATTATCTATTGCGACCGGCAAGGCTATCAATTAGGTGGCCACGTAGGCCCCCTTGAGGCTCCTAACAGGTGGGTCAATTTATTTTATCAATAATGATTCCTAGATCCTAATTTTACAAGTTTCAAATAGATCCCATGAGGTGGCATGTGTTTAACATCTGTTATATCTTTATTTTGATTATTTTATTTTTTTGATAACTGATCCTCATAAAATAATGAAACAATTATGATTGATTAAATAAAACATAAAAACCGATCTTTAAATTAAAAAAAAAGTGAAAGCGAGTCGCTTGCAAATGAGAGGAAGGTGGTTGAGTCTCTCTCTTCTCGGGTTTCAGATGCACTGAACCGGATGCAATGTCAGTCAATAGCTGAGGCGAGTCTTGAAAAACAAATAGAGAAGCAAAAATGTGTTGTGGATGATCTGAAGTTGGAAGCTTTAATCAGGGAGGATATCTATCAGTTTGTTTTAAGGGATGCAATCAATGGCCAAAGATGTGAGTTGGATGATTTGGTTATTGAAACTCTCATGCAAGATATTTACAATGTCATTTGTCTTAAACACTGTAATAGGTGCTGAAGAAACCATCGATTTATTGGTGATGGAGCATGACAGGGAAAAGAATCACCATGAAGCAATACTTTTGAAAAATGAGCAAGCTTTAGCTTCTGAGATCAAAGAAAAAGAGGCGTTAAGGCAAGAATTAACAATCCTCCGTTTCTTTGTTCTACTGTTTTTAATGTTAGTTACATTTAATTTATATATGATTTGTACGATGTTAATGCTACATTTCTGATATCGAACATACTCATATTCTAATTTTTGTTAATTCATAAATGTAACAGTTTGAAATGTAACATTCATTTGTGTATTGCATTTGTTTCAATGCAAATAATAATTTATTATTGTTACATTTATTAATGTAACAATCAAAGATGTGATGTCGATTCCAACCTTTGAAGCGTTGAGATTGACAGAGAAGACGGTCGGAGAGCTTTCTATCTTCCTACCTTTGAAGGTCGCCATTGGAGACAGAGAAGGTGAAGTAAATCGAAAGCGATGTCAGATATTCTTTTGTTGTATTTACATTGTGGAAAATGTGTATTGATTTATACTGTTACATTTATAAATGTAATAATTAATAAATATTGCGGTTTAATGCGAAAAAGACACATTTAAGCAATACACAGTTTTTTGTAATTTTGTTACATTTGAAATGTAACAATTTTGTAAATGTGTGTTATTTTTTGTATTTACATTTTG
The DNA here is from genome assembly GCA_030737845.1 of Acorus calamus. Taxonomy (NCBI): domain Eukaryota; kingdom Viridiplantae; phylum Streptophyta; class Magnoliopsida; order Acorales; family Acoraceae; genus Acorus; species Acorus calamus. Next base: position 7,819,680 of record CM060871.1, on the reverse strand, counting down.
AAATGTAACAATCTTGTAACGACATAATGTTATTTAACATGCGAATTCATGGATATTTCAAGGATCAATCATATTATTATTCATAACTATTTGGTTTGCAGGGGAATCTGCTACATTTCTTCTCCTGTTTTTTTGTTTCTACAAACTTTTTTTAACATGAATGTTATAAACTGTTGCATTTACATATTTATGTTACATTTATGCATCACTGTTACATTCTATAATAGTTATAATCATAAAAAAAAAACTGAAACGTTTTTTGTGTTATTTAGGTAATTTTGGTGTAATTTTGATGCAAAATAATTTAGGTGATTTTTGTGTAAGTTAGGTAAGTTTTGGTGTTAAATTTATAGGAATTTCAAAATTTAAATTTTGAAATAGACAAATTTTAAAGTGTGATATATTTTTCATAATAGACAAATTTTAAAATAGGCAAATTCAAATTAATGTGAAAGATTAATAAGTGAAAAAATAGAAATTTGGGTTAATAGGATCTATTTTTAATGATGGATATATCTGTATTTTGCCATTTTATCCATTTTCAAAAGTCAATAAGCCAACCAATAAGGTGATGACACCTCATGGGGCCTGTGAGTGGGGGGGGCCTATGAGTTGGGGCCTAAGTATCATCACTGTTATTTTATTAATTTTATTATAAAATAATTCATTGGGATTAAATGGTTTTGACCATCATTTTTTTTTGTGGGCGGTGGATTCTTCTTAAAAATTCAATATACTTATTATTTATTAATTTTATTTTAATATATACGCAACTTGCCTAGATGAACACTAATAATATCATCAGGGCTGCCAAGCCATGGTTATCCGTAGTGGATAAGTGTATGAGATATTGAAATATTATCTTTATACAAAGGGAAGTGAGAGATCATTGTCTATACAGTACTACTATCTAGAGCTAGACTAAAAAAAATGGAACCACATCATGGGCACTTGCCAACATTCACCTATAAATAGCACCAGCCGCAGCTTCTCAAAACCATAAACCTTTGCTACTACAAATAATTAGGTTACTGTCAAACAATCTTGATTAGCAGTTGATAATGGATTCCAAGTTCATGGTGCCACTTATCCTGGTGAGCATTAATAGTTTTCCAAAATTTAGGCGCTGCCACAATTGGTAAACCCCACGTTTTGGTCTAACAATTACTACTGGAACTATATGTTTTGAAAAGTATAGGGCATTCTATTTTGGGTAATTTTTATTTTTGGTCCCAGTATTTTTAAAATTTCAAAATTGATTCTGGATCAATTTTAATTATAAAATTGACCCTAAATCAGCTTTGAGGTGACATAAAATCAAATTGACTCAGGGCTAATTTTAAAATTATAAAAAATGGGGTTAAAAATGAAAATTATCCTTCCATTTATTTTTATATAAAAGATAACATGTATCTGGGATGAAAAATAAAACTACAATTGATGTTATTAGTTTTACATTACCCTTCAAAATTATAGTTGTAGTTCTATGAATTGTCTTTCCTCTCTTTCCAATTTCCAATGTCAATATTGCAGCTACTCTCGATAGTAGTAGTAGTAGAGGTGGCATTGTCCTCAAGCGATGGATTTCTTGTAGACACTGAATCCTATTGGAAGACCATCCTCCCAAACACTGCCATGCCAGTTGTCATCAATGAACTCCTCCACCCCGGTAAGTGATGTTGATAGATAGTTGAACTACTCTAATCATCGGGGCGGAAATTGATAGGACATATTTGTATCTATATCTATTCGTATTCATATAAGAAAATATATATTTATACGATATCTGGTGGATATTTATTTTAAAAATTATTTATATATAAATGGATATGTATATGATTCAAGTATCCAAAAATAAAATCATATATCTAATACCTGAAATATATAAAAAAAATATATGATAATCTAATATAAAACATAAAATTATAAGTATACACATAAAATATTGCATAATTGAATATAAAAAAAAATCATACCAAGCCCAAGAATATAAATATATAAATAAAATAAAAAATAGGAAGCAAAATAGATCGAATATCATCATATTTGTATCCAATCCATAATTTTTTGGATATAGATAATTTATTTCATATACAATACAAATTTTGATAATTTTAAATTTTTAAATACAAATATCTTTCAAATAATTGATAGATTTAATCTACTCCTTCCATGTTGTAATTCTCTGCTTTCTTTATGCTTATGATTTTTAATGTAGGGATGACATATCAACATGATTAAAATCAAATGGTGAGGATTAACGACTATTCCAAATTTAAAATCATCAAATGAAAAATAGACCACCATTTCCCATGATAAAATCAAACATACAAAAAGAAAAAGAAATCAGAGGATCCAAACCCTTTTCTTCTCTATCAATCCATCAAATAAATAAATTCTAGTGAAATTCGCAGAAATATCCCCTCACACCATCTATTTGCATAAATAACCTCCCCCATCCAATATTTGGAAAAACTAGCCCGGTTGACTCTGCCTTTTTTTATTTCAACAGGAGAAGTGTTATATCTCCAGCTCTCCTGATCCTCCTCTTCGCTCTCATATTTCTTTACTAATATTTGTTATCAAATTCAAATAAAATCCGATAATATTGAAATATTGAAATTTTAGATAAATATAAAATCATAATAGATAAGATTGAGATAAAAATTAAATTTTTAATTTCATTTAATTTAATAGATGAGATTGAGATAATTTTTTTAGTTATATTATAATTTGAAATTTAATTAAATTATAATTCAAGTTTTAAAATTTAACAATCTTATCTATTAAATTAAATATATTTCAGAATTTAAACTTTATCTCATTATTTTCTATTAAGATTTTATTTAAAATTTAAAATCTCATGTAGTTAAAATTTTAAAATTTAAATCTTATCTATTGAGATTGAGATAAAATTCAAAAATATTGTTTCAATCTTAACTGATTTTATTTTAATTTGATAATAAATATACATAAAAAAATATAAGAGAGAAGGTAGGATCACATTGGAGACACACATTGGAGACGTGTTATAAAAAGAACTAGTTTTTACAAATATTGGATGAGAAGGGCTATTTGTACAAAATGCCCTAAATTGTAATTAATATCACCATTAACCTATGCAGCAAAGAGAGGTCATAAGAGGGACCCTATCTTCATTCCTTTGGGTGGCGTTGATGCATACAAGAGGGGTTACGTAAATGTAAAATTGAATTCTCTCCATAAAATACCCAATGCAACACTATTCTTCTTTGAAGACGTTCTCAAACGACCCGGCATGCGCATGCGCATGCGACTCACCAAAAGAACGACCGACTCCACATCATTCCTCCCCTCAAACGAGGCCAAATCCATCCCCTTCTCCACCGCCGACCTCCAAAACACCCTCTCCCGCTTCTCCATCAAACCCAAATCCAAACTCGCCCTCCTCATACAGGAAACCCTCCAACTGTGAGAGGCCCCAGCCCTGAAGTCCGAGGTAAAGCACTGCGCGACCTCTCTCGAGTCCATGGTTGACTTCGCCGTGTCCAAACTCGGGACAAACAAAGGGGTCCAAGCGATGGTGACGGTTTTGGAGGATCGAAAGGCGGCAGAGAAAAAAAATAACCCATACAAGTGGTATACCGTGGCGGGGACGGCGAAAGAGGTATCAAATGCTAAGGCGACGACTGTGAACTGTCACCCGCAGACGTACGTGTACCTCACCTATTACTGTCACTCGCTCAAAGGGACGAGGACCTACGTGGTGCCCTTCGTCGGGGATGACGGAACCAAGGCCGAGGTGGTGGCAGTGTGTCACACTGACACGTCGGAGTGGGACCCGAAACACATATCGTTTCAGATGCTACATGTCAGGCCGGGAACTGGGACGATTTGCCATACTATGGAAGAGGACACCATCGTCTGGATGACATCGTAGTAATCCTTCTCTCTCCTCCAGTTAAAAAACTGGGTTGTGGTTGTACTGCATGTGTTCCTTCGATTTCCCGTCTCTATATATATGCTGTGTGCGCATCTGTATTAGTTATGCGTACCGCGTACTGTGATCCGGAGGACGACGACATAAATTGCATGCTTGCATGCATGCCTTTGATTTGATTGTCGGCGTCGTCACTCGTGTGTGCTATATATGTGTGTGTGCATCTATCTATTTGTATCATGCATGCTTTGTAATGGTGCTTGTGTGTCTACTGGCTTGTGATCTTGTGAAGCCACAATTCCCAGTGCAGCATAAGACATTATGGACTTTCTGTGTTGATATACAATTACGCTATGGAGAATGTCAGGGAAAGTTTTAGCGGTTAATTGCAGTTGATATATATCTTATGAAATTTTTAGTTATATTTTGATAAAATCGAAACATACCATAGGTACATGTGTAAAAAAAACTAATATATATATATATATATATAATGTGCATTTAATTCGTGTGAGTATATATACTCTCTTTTTTTATATATAAATTAAGTATATGCTTTTAAAAATACGTTTATTTTTGAAAGAGCATGGTTCAATTCAGTACATTTTACAATCTCATTAACTACCTTTTTATCCATCTGCACTCAATGTAACGAGGTATTTGCATCATCAAGCTGTTTTACACATTTCATAAATGATTCCATACAATATATTAGAGTATTTACTTAAATTTTCATAAAACTACATATCTCGTTAAATAAGATAATACTTTTTTTTTAAGTGTGAAACTACATTTAGAGCTGGAAAGGTATCAACGTTCATTTTCTTTTAGAAAGAGCGTTGTTATACTCAATCTTTTTATAGTCTCAAAAGCAGTCACATATACCACCCCCTCTATTTGCTGTAACGAGGTATATAACTCATAGTTTTTTTACATTTTCTATAAATAATATTTTCAATTAATTGAAATATATAATTCATTTTCTTATAAAAAGTACATGGCTCGATAGATGATGTATATGATATTTAGAAAATAAAACATAGAAAAATTGTGTTTTAAATTGTAAAATAGACTGGTGTAACATTTTGCTGAAAAGATCTCAGACGGCTCCAAACCCAAGGCCCCCCCAGGTAGGGGTGGTAAAAGAGCCGAACGAGCTTTGCTTTGATATTTTCAAGCTCGACTCATTTATAAACGAGCTGAGCCGAGCCGAGACAAGCTCACGAGCCTAGTGTTCTTCTTCATTTTAAGGTTTTTAGGGGTTGAAAATAAAATTTTAGCCTAAATAAGCCAAGCTCATGAGCCTAAACAAGCATAACTTTGTATTGATATAATGTTCTGTTTTTATAAATGAGTGCATCGAAGCTTAACTAAGTTTTTTATAACACAAACTAGTTGAGTTTGAACACAAAATGAAACTCGATCCAGGTCTCGGTCTAACCGAGCTTTAAAAATTGTTCAAACCCATTCATTTGTCTAATTAAACGAGTCCGAACGAGTTTAAACCGAGCCAATCCCGAGCCAATCTCGTCCTGGCCCAAAACCTAGTGGGCCTAAGGGCGGGTGGGCCCAGTAAAGGGAGGTATAGGAATAAGGAAAATGATGTGTCTTGTGCACCCCCTCACACCGTTTTTCATTTTTATTAAATCATGCACTTCCCCATTTAAGTTCACGCTATTATAAGAAATGAAATATATATTAAGATACATTAGTATATTTTTTTCGTTTAGAAAAAATAATAAATCATTTTGTGTCGTACACTATAATAAAACCTCATACAATATATTGCGCTTTCATAGTGTATGGGGCTACAAAATGGACTAAGTGTATCAGTTCTCGTAGAAATAATCCCCGCCCCGAGGCCTCCTTTTTCCACAAGCCAGATTTTTTTGGGGAGCAACTATATGTAACGCCCCCAAGTCCACCACCATTATTAAGCGATGGAGACGGTGTGTTAGTTAACATAAAACCTCAAATTTCATAGTAATATAAAGGATTTAATCATTATTCATCCAGGCATAATCAAATATTTATAACTAAACTAAATTGATAAATTAAAAATAAAATATCATCAGGATCTAACAATAATTCATCCCAAGATTGTATGATTACATACATAATCTTTATTAAAACTTAATAATCTTTACAATTTTTTGGATAGAGCTAAGGAATGTTCACTACATGTCAAAAGAAAGACTTTACTCAACTTAATAGAAATAAAATGGCTAGATGACAAAAGAAGACGATGTAAGCTCAATCATTAAACAATACTAGTTAAATGCACGTGCAAATGAGCGTGTTTGGAAATCATTGCAAGAGAAATGAATGGAACCAAGTGATTCTACAATTTTATAGCAATCCCATAGAGAGGTATGCAAAATTGAAGCACATTTGTTTAAACCAAACATAAAGTAGAACAACAATTTAAGGAGGGAGCTGAATGACTTGAAAATATAAGAGCATGCAAAGTACAGAAAAATTGAATCTTAAATAATGTACCTAATATGTCATTTGAACTTGTTACAGATTCATAAGTTTAGTTAAGTTTGATGATGCTGCGTATGTTACATCGGAAACACCTAATTTAGTTGTCCCCACGGCTTTAAGCCAGTGGATCAGGAGTCAGGACGTCGGCGTCCTTGTGATGCTCTCAGGATCGATTCTTGCTGGTTGGCGAGAATGAAAAAAACCAGTGTCGCCCTTGTCCGGGGGCCTCTATGTACCCAAAAAAAAAACCAACAAATTTAGTTATATACAAAAAGATGGGAACTCAGATGTCCCTCAAATTATGCACTACATTTATACATATTATACCCAAAAAAATGTACAATAAAAAATATTGTGTGATTGTAGCGAACAAAAGTGAATTTTTATTTCTCCTGTGATAAAGGTTAGATCTTGCTGATTGACAAAACAATCAGCCTTCTTGCACTGCGGAACTCATTTTTGAAGCAGTCCAAATCGAAATAGTATTCTTTTCCAATCAAATTTTCAATTTCAAGATTACAATTTATTTATGGGATTTTTAGTTTTAAGTCCCAGTAAACTGTCGAATTTAGCGATCGATCTCTCACTTCTTCATATTTTGATTTTAGTCCCTACATTTAAATGATAATTTAAGAATAAGTCCCTCCCAGGTAGGGGTGGTAAACGAGCCGAACGAGCCGAGCTTTGACATGTTCAAGCTCGGCTCGTTTATAAACTTGTCGAGCCGTGCCGAGCCGAGCCAAGCTCACGAGCCTCAACGAGCTTAACGTTCTTCTTCATTTTAGGGTTTTTAGGGATTGAAAATAAAATTTTAGCCTAAATGAGCCAAGTTCATGAGCTTAAACGAGCATAACTTTGTATTAATTTAATATTCTGATTTTATAAAGGAGTTTAGTCAAACTTTAACTAAGTTTTAATAACACAAACGAGTCGAATTTGAACATAAAATGAAGCTCGATACAGGTCCTGAGCCTAACCGAGCTTTAAAACTTGTTTAAGCTCGCTCATTTGTCTAAATGAACGAGCCTGAACGAGCTCAAACCGAACCGAGCCCGAGCAGAGCCCGAGCGGGTTGGTTTGTTTACCAACCCTACTCCCAGGGACTTATTCCTAAATTATCATTTAAATGTAGGGACTAAAATCAAAATATGAAGAAGTGAGAGATCGATCGCTAAATTCGATAGTTTACTGGGACTTAAAACTAAAAATCCCATAAATAAATTGTAATCTTGAAATTGAAAATTTGATTGGAAAAGAATACTATTTCGATCTGGACTGCTTCAAAAATGAGTTCCGCAGTGCAAGAAGGCTGATTGTTTTGTCAATCAGCAAGATCTAACCTTTATCACATGAGAAATAAAAATTCACTTTTGTTCGCTACAATCACACAATATTTTTTATTGTACATTTTTTTTTGGTATAATATAAGTATAAATGTTGATAATTTAGGAATAAGTCCCTGAGATTATTAAGTTTGTTTTTAGTCCCTCAGAGGGACCTATTCCTAAATTATCATTTAAATGTAGGGACTAAAACTAAAATATGAAGAAGTGAGGGATCGATCGCTAAATTCGATAGTTTACGGGGACTTAAAACTAAAAATCCCTTTATTTATATTTATTTTTATTTTTTTGTGCTTGCAAGCAATTCTAAACATCAATCCCTAACCCCCCGTTTGGATAGCGGAATTGAGTTATTCTGGATAGATAACTATGCCAGTATAGATAACAAATCTACAATAATAAAAGATTTTATGTTTGGTTGTATTTTTTTTATTCTCATTGGAAAACGTAAGAATAAAGGTTGAGTTGTTTGTTTGATAAAGAATAAAATATAAATAAAGTGTAAAAAAGTTGATTTGACATTTGATGTATAAGAGGTGTTGATAGGTGATTTGATGTGATGAGGTGTAAAAAGTTGATTTGATATGTGGGCCCATGGGAATAGATAAGGTGAGTATAGCTTATCCTAGGGGTTGCTTAGAATTGTTATACTCTCTTATACTCGTTTAAACTGGCTTAGTAATACCAAGTTATACCCTTCAAACAAACAACTATTTTTCTTATCAATTCCTATACCACCCTTATACCGCCCTTATACTCGTCTATTCCGTTACACAAACGGGGGGTAATATTACAAAACTCAAATCATACCAATAAACCTAATAAAATCTATCAGCAACAACCTCTCATGATCTCTATTCATTTTTTCCCAAGTTGTAGACTAAAGGAGTAAGCATGAAAGCACCATGAAATCTTGTAACCCGGAAAGACTTGAATAAATCATAGTTTAAATCTTCATTTTACCTAGAAACTCAAATTATATCCATAGATCTATAATAAAAAATCTATCAGCATCTCTCGCATCCATTTCGGCGATCATATACTTGACACCCACCAGCGACCTCTCTCCCTAGAACTCACTCTACCACTACCTTGAAACCCCTTCAGCTTTCTCCCTCCTTGCAGCTCACTCAACCTCTAACATCGTCTCACACTTTATCCCACTCTTCCACGCTAAAAGACTTCATCTTTCTATGACTAAATTCATGTGATGAATGAATTTTCCTCTCTAAGAAATTCTATAAACCCTCTAAAGCTCTGTTCATCAATTTTTGAGGAAGAGCAATTTTTCCTTGTCCTTCACTTATCCTCTCCTTTTAACACACTTGAAATCTTGAGTAGTCGAGCTTGTAAGTTCTTTATGTGGATTTTAGTGATTCAGAGCTTATGGGGGTGTGAGGAGTCCTATGCATTTAATAAAATAAACATATGGATTCATATGCTCCCTCGACCAATCATCATCAGCAAACAATCACTCAAGTTTCTTGAATATCAGTGCATACATTCCCCTAAAACACTCATACAAGAAACCCATATAAATCTAGAACACACAGAATTCAGTCCTTTTTACACACAATTCATTTCACAACAAATCAAACATTGAGTAAAATAAAAAAAGTGAGCCTTAAACCTAAAAAAGAAACCGGGATACCTAAATCACAAAATTAAATTATAGCATACAATCTATTTTAAAACGAGCTAATGAACCTACACAAAATAATGTATGTATAGGCAATCAAATTTACTCTGCTATGATAAAGTGAAATTCTCACGACTCGTATATAGAAAACCCAATTACCTCAGACAAGAGCTTCAAGAAAACAACCTCCTATTTCTTGGATTCCTTGCAAAAACATAAAGATTGTGAGATTAAGCATATAAAAATATATGATTGGGAAGAAGTGAAACATGACACGTTCAATTTACAGCTCTCCAAACACGTGCCAGTATCATATATAACATCTGAGAGTAATCAATAATATCTCCATAGTAAACATGGTATGATAATAAAAACCAAAAGATGATATAAATGAATATCCGTGGATACATTCCCCTAAAACACTCATACAAGCGCGTGTTTGGAAGTCATTGCAAGAGAAATGAATGGAACCAATAAATTATGCAATTTTATAGCTAGCAGTCCCATACAGAGAGGTATGCAAAATCGAAGAACATTTATTTAAACTCAGCATACAGGAAAATGACCTGAAAATATAAAAGCATGCAAAGTACAGATAAATTGAATATTAAATAACATACCTAAGGGCCATACTCTGATTTTAAAAATATCAACTTTCATTTGAACCTGTTACAAATTAACTTTGAAGAAGAACATCAGCTATAAACATGCAGAAGTTTATTGAATTAATATAGGAAAGTATATATTTTAAAACAAAGATGATAAATTCCATAGTTTAGTTATATACAAAAAGATGGGAACTCAAATGTCCCTCAAACTATACACTACAAAATGTACATCTAAGAGGGTTGATGCTGCTGCTTACATTACACCAAAAAAACCAAAGTTTAGTTATATACCAAAAAGATGGGAATTCAGATGTCCCTTAAACTATACACTACAAAATCTACATCTAAGAGGTTTGGTGATGTTGATTATATTACACCAACAAAAATGTACAATCAAAAGGTGTTGTGATAAAAGTTTGATCTCGCTGATTGACAAAACAATCAGTCCTTTTGCTCCATGGAACTCATTTTTGGAGTTGAAATAATATTATTTTTTAGTGAAATCTTTGACTTCAAGATCACAAATCTTTCTCTTTTTTTTTTTTTTTTTGCAGTGCCAACCTGCAAGCAATTCTAAACATGCATGAATGCAGAGGAATAAAAACATGAAAAACAATAAAATAAAATATAAATTGGGGAAAACAGATAAACGAATTAAAAATAAACAATTTTTTTGAATATTAATAAAAAATAGGAATTAAAAAATAAAAAATTAAATAAATTTTTTAAAAAAAATTAAAAACCAATAAATAAATAAATAAACACCCAAATTTGGATTTAAAAATAAGAACAGGGGAAAGAGATGAGAACGAATATAAAAAAAATCAGAAACTAAAAACCATTAAAAAATTCTGAAAATTAAGCAACGAAAATCAGAATGTAAAAACTAAACTAAAAAAATCAGAAAATTTTAAAAAATCAGAAAATTAAAAGAAAAAAATTAAATAATTTTAGAAATTAAAAACAGAAAATAAAAAATACAGAAATAAAAACCAAAATAACAATAATATCCGAAAATTAAGCAAAAAAATTCAGAAAGTAAAAACCACATTAAAAAAAATCTGAAAATTAAGCAAAAGACTATTCCAAAAAAAAAAAAAAATCAAACACAAAATCGGATCATTTGTGGTGAAATAAATAAGAGCCTGATAAGAAAGGATGTACATCTGCATGAGTTGATAAACAAAACAGAGAGTGGGTTTTAAGATGAGTTTTACATTTGAAACTCAAATCCAACCAAGATCACGGTGGATTAGATGTAAGTAAATATGCATGTAAACTCAAATCGAAGTAAATATGCATGTGCCACGAGCAATCTGGGTTACCCGGATAAACCGAGTCATTATTATCCGTATATGTTAAGTGATGGTCTATTTTGGGTGCACCCCAGAGGATGAGCAAGTGTAGGAGGGGAGATATATATTCAAATAAGGAAAAAGATATACCTATCCCTCATTCCCTCATTGTAGCCTGTTTTGTAGTGCAGCTCGTTTTTCACTTTTTATAAAATCATATGTTCATCTTTTGAAGTGAATGTTATTATATGAAATGATGTATATACTGAAATACATTAGTGTATTTTTTTTCATGGTGAAAAAATGAAATTTTTTTTGAGTCATATACTATGTTAGAAACCTATATGCTATGATAAAGAAGTATACGCGTATGAGCAGCAAAATGGGCTGCAACGACGGGCTACGTGTATCAGGGCTCTTCAAATAAAGGCCACTCCGTTTAATTTACAGCTCATCTATATACTACAATAATATAAACGACATTAGCATTATCGTAGTGCATGTATCATTTTATATAACAGTATGTATTTTAATAATTTGGGTGTCAAAATTTTTAGAGAAAAAGAAAGAAGACTAGGATAACCGAAGAGGGCTAAGTGTCTCATTCATTCAATAATTTTCTTCACTGTGATACTATCTTCGGGCCAAAGGCACAGAGTGACCCGATTGGCCTGTGATCATTGTCTTAACAGTACTGCTACCTAGAGCTAGAGAAAAAAAAAATGGATCCCCGTCTTGGCAACTGGCCAACATTCACCTATAAATAGCACCAGCGACTGCTTCTCAAAATCATAAACCAGTGCTACTACAAATGATTAGGTTATTGTCAAACAATCTTTATTAGGAGTTTATAATGGATTCCAAGTTCATGGTGTCACTTATCCTGGTGAGCATAAATTATTTTCCAAATGTTAGGCGCTGCTTCAATCGATCAGCCCCACTTTTTAGTATAATTTATAGTCCTAGAACCATATGCTTTCGTTTGAAAAATATATGGTATCCTATTTAGGGTAATTTTTATTCTTGATTACCAGTATTTTTTTAATTTTAAAATTGACTCTTGGTCAATTTTATTTGTAAAAATTAAACTACAATTGATGTTGGTTATAACATTATTATCCTTGAAAATTAGCTCGTGCTCGGAACAAATAATGTTATAACCAACGTCAATTGTAGTTTAATTTTTTACCCCAAATACACGTGTAGATTGTCGCGCGTGGGAATTCATTTCAGACTGTCCCTAACATTATTATAAAAATATATAAAAGGTTTTTTAATTTTAAAACTACCCGTGTGACAGTTTGACCCAATCAGCATTGTTACCTCATGCTGATCTGTATTGTTTTTTCTTTTTCTTTTTTTAAAACTTAAGAGGCGTGACAATCATGTCTTGCATGATTCCTTTATTATAAAATAACAAAAATAATAATAATAATAATAATGAAATGACAACGTAATCAAACCGACTCAAATCAATTTTACAAATAAAATTGACCAAGAGTCAATTTTAAAATTAAAAAAAACTGGTAATCAAGAATAAAAATTACCCTAAATAGGATACCATATATTTTTCAAACGAAAGCATATGGTTCTAGGACTATAAATTATACTAAAAAGTGGGGCTGATCGATTGAAGCAGCGCCTAACATTTGGAAAATAATTTATGCTCACCAGGATAAGTGACACCATGAACTTGGAATCCATTATGAACTCCTAATAAAGATTGTTTGACAATAACCTAATCATTTGTAGTAGCACTGGTTTATGATTTTGAGAAGCAGTCGCTGGTGCTATTTATAGGTGAATGTTGGCCAGTTGCCAAGACGGGGATCCATTTTTTTTTTCTCTAGCTCTAGGTAGCAGTACTGTTAAGACAATGATCACAGGCCAATTGGGTCACTCTGTGCCTTTGGCCCGAAGATAGTATCACAGTGAAGAATATTATTGAATGAATGAGACACTTAGCCCTCTTCGGTTATCCTAGTCTTCTTTCTTTTTCTCTAAAATTTTTTGACACCTAAATTATTAAAATACATACTGTTATATAAAATGATACATACACTACGATAATGCTAATGTCGTTTATATTATTGTAGTATATAGATGAGCTGTAAATTAAATGGAGTGGCCTTTATTTGAAGAGCGCTGATACACGCAGCCCGTCGTTGCCGCCTTTTTTGTAGCTCATACGCTATGACAAAGAAGTATATACTAATTTATCATAGCATATAGGTTTCTAACATAGTATATGACTAAAAAAAAAATTCATTTTTTCACCATGAAAAAAATACACTAATGTATTTCAGTATATATATCATTTCATATAATAGCATGCACTTCAAATGATGAATATATGATTTTATAAAAAATGAAAAACGAGCTGCACTACAAAACGAGCTACAATGAGGGAATGAGGGATACGTATATCTTTTTCCTTATTTGAATATATATCTCCCCTCCTACACTTGCTCATCCCCTGGGGTGCACCCAAATAGACCATCACTTAACCTATACGGATAATAATGACTCGGTTTATCGGGGTAACCCAGATTGCTCGTGGCACATGCATATTTACTTCGATTTGAGTTTACATGCATATTTACTTACATCTAATCCACCGTGATGTTGGTTGGATTTGAGTTTCAAATGTAAAACTCATCTTAAAACCCACTCTCTATTTTGTTTATCAACTCATGTAGATGTACATCCTTCCTTATCAGGCTCTTATTTATTTCACCACAAATGATCCGATTTTGTGTTTGATTTTTTATTTTTACTTTTTTTGGAAATAAAACCCCCTGTATTTTTTATTTTTTATTTTTGAATTTTTGGAAATATTTTTTCCAGATTACATGGGGTTATATGAATTTTTTCCACAATTACAGGGGGTTATATGGATATATGAAGATTGCAAGGGGTTATATGGATTTAGGCCAGATTACAGGGGGTTATATAGATTTTGTCCAATTTCACCGTTATCTCAGCTGGCGGAAGACGGACAGAGAGGGTTATATGGATTTTGGATATGATTACAGGGGGTTATATGGATATATGAAGATTGCAGGGAGTTATATAGATGTAGACAAGATTTCAAAGGGGTTATATGGATTTTTCCCTTACAGAAAATGAGGTTAGTTATGCAAATTGAGACAAGATTTATATAAAGTTCGGTGTCCCACAGCCAATCTAACTACGTAGCCATGACTCAAAATTTTTGTTAAGGAAAAATGTTTAAGAAATAATCATTTATGCTGATATTTTTTAATCATGCTATATTGAAAATTTTAAATTACATATTTATCTAACGAACTATATAACTTCACAAAAAAATTGTGGGTTCTGCGGGTTCTTAGTGAGTCTGAAATTGTTCTCGATGCACTCCATGTATGTCAGATATGGCGCCAGCGCAGCTCCCGTGTGCCCCCCCACCCCCCATTTGGCGACTGATGATTCCTCATGTTTTAGGATCTCGTCTAGGGCCCCATTTATCTAGTTATATAATAATAATATACAAATCTTTCGATATAATATATTATTTTTTAGGGCATGACAAACACGATATATAATAATATACAAATCTTTCGATCAATCTAGTAATTCTAGCTAACCCGCTATGACAATATTACATCAATATCGGACCCAGAACCTCAATCATCATACTTGAGGAAAATTATAATTCTATCACCATATGCAACCTCATTTACAATACACTGTTATTTGTCTTTTAAAAAATAATTGTACTATGTTATTGAAATACGTACTGTTATACGAAATGAAATTTTTTTGTTTCATATACACTACAATAGAACCCTATACACTATAATAAAATAATATTATATTATATCATTATAGTGTATGAAGTGTAAAAAGAGTTGTAAAATGAATTAATTACACGGGCGCTCTTAAATTTTTATTAAAAGATCGATGGAGTGTCGAATGGAGATAAGGAAGGGGGTACTATTTAATGATAGAAATATCGATTGAAATATCTTATGTGAGATAATGAGAGGCGAATTCAAACAAAATTTTGGGCAGGGGGTGCGAACCTGGGCGATAATAGTGGACCTCGAAATATCAGACTGAAATATCTGATAGAGATAAGGGTGGGGACTATATATTTTTCTTTCGAAGGTGTTCTCTCATTTAATTTTGAAACACATATAGGGAAACCTGGGATCGATAATAATTGTGGAACAAATATCAGCTGTTAGAGATGACGTAGACAATATAATCAATCATAGAAATATCTAGATGATGTGAGATAATGAGAGAGGAGAATACAAACAAAATTTGAATGTGGGTGAATCTATCACAACCATAAATTAACCACCGTTTATGAATATGATCTATTCTTATATATATATTTATCCAAGCATAAATGAATATAAATAAAGATAAAATGATTTTGTATTTGGTTGTGTTTTGAATTATTCTTGTTGGTAAACAAAAGAATAAATATTTTGTTGTTTAGGTAAAATATGAATAAAGTATGAATAATGATTTATAAAATGTGAAAAAATAATGATAGTTGATTTAACAGGTGATGATTTATAAGAGGTGATGACAGTTGATTTAACAGTGGGCCCACATATTTTTTAGTGGAATAACCTAGGACAACTTTAATTTCAGAGGTTTGTTGAAATCCTTATACCACTTTATATCAGTTTATTATGACATACTTTATCAGGGGGTATCCGGAGTTTCCAAACACCCTTTATCCATTATCCAAGATTAACTAGGGTTATCTGGGGGCTTATTCTCAAAACAAACGGGGCTAAGGGATTTTTTATTTTTAAATCTCCATAAACCATGATCGATCACTCACTTCTTCGTATTTTGGTTTTAGTCCACAGATTTAAATGTTATGTTATTGTTTAGTCCCTGGGAGGGATCAATCTCTAAATTATTTAGTTTTCTTTTTAGTCCCTGATAGAGACTAAAAATGAACTATCTTTTAAATCTGGAAACTAAAATCAAAATACAAAAAAGTAAGAGATCGATCACTAAATCCTATGATTTATGAGAATTTAAAAATAAAAAACCCATAATTTAATTGTGATGCTGATGACCACATCCATTGCGACAATGTTTTGCGATGGGATGGACTGTAGTTGTCAAAATGTTATCGTCGTTTTTGGTTTTGTCAAAAGTTGAACTCCTAGATTTTAGAAAATTGGATTTAAGTATGCATCCTAGAACTTTTGATTGGGTTTGGGTTAAATTTCAGCATGCGCCAATCCGTGTGAGATGAAACTCTACCATGTTTTTAAAATAATTTACAAATATTGAAATTCTTATATCAATTCAAAAATTATATAAGTGCATCAAATCATTGTTTTATCTAATATAATATTATTTGATAAATACTTAGTTATTTTATCAATTGCATAAAGAAAAAAAAAACATAGGTGGTGTGGCCCAGTATTGTTTTTATAATTGTTAATATCACCTAACATTAACGAAAGTTTATTATTTTCAATCATATGTGATCTTTCATTTTGATCCATTATTTTATATATACATCAATGTCGATGAATCATCAAGAGAAACATTGACCTATAAATAGCATCAGCCGCAGTTTCTGAAAACCATAAACCAATGCTACTACAAATAATTAGGTTACTGTCAAACAATCTTGATTAGGAGTTCATAATGGGTTCCAAGTTTATGGTGCCACTTATCCTGGTGAGCATAGATAGTTTTCCAAAAGTTAGACGCTCGATCATCCCCACTTTTTAGTCTTAATTTTTGTCCTAGAACCATATACTTTCGTTTTGAAAGGTACATAATATTCAATTTTAGAGTAATTTTTATTTTCTTTTGTTCCGTGTTTTAATTTCAAAATTGGTTTTAGGTCAATTTCAATTGCAGAAGTGATCCTAAGACAATTTGATTACATTAATGCTCCCCAAAATTTTTGGTATTTTTACTAATTGATGTGATTACAAATCACATTCTTATACGGAAAAAAAATCTAAGACAATGCTAATCTAGTCAAACTGACCCACGATCAATTTTAAAATTAATAAAATTTGAGTTAAAAATGAAAGTTGCCGTTATGTGTTTTTTTTATGAAGAAGAAGATACATGTACTTGGGTGAATAATAAAAAAATAAAATAAATATTATCTTTCAAAATTAAAATTACAGTTGTAGTTCTTTAGCTGTTTTTCCTCTTTCCTTCCAATGTCATTGCAGCTACTCTCAATAGCATTAGCAACAAAGGTGGTCTTGTCTTCAAGCGACAAATTTCCTGCTGCTGCTGAAGCCCACTGGAAAACTGTCCTCCCTGACACTGCCATGCCCGTTGTCATCAATGAACTCCTCCACCCAAGTGAGTGAAAGACTTGCTTTATTATGTTAATAGATCAAAGCAGCTGGAGCGCTGATACGTACGCAGTTTATTTTACAATATATATGATATGATAACACAATATATGGAGTCTATCATAGCATCTGAATTTAAAAAAAAAGTCTATCAAAGGGGTAAAAAACATTATGTACATCAATAGAAGAGCGCATAATTTAAAAAAAAATTGTATGGACTACAAGTGAGACTACAACATATAATAGACATATCATTTTCAAATAGTTGATCTTCTCCCAGTTTCTCTGATTTGTTGATTGGGTTTTATCCATTGTTTTATATCTCATCAGGTTAATTATTAATCCGTTTATCCGATCAGGTTAGTTCGAGTTCTAAAACAATATTAACGTTAACTTATGCAGCAAAGAGAGGTCATAGTACAAGTCCTACCATCATTGATTTGGTTCTCAACCTGAAATACGGAAATGTAAATTGAACTCTCTCCACAAAATACCCGATGCAACACTCTACTTCTTTGAAGACGACCTCAAACGACCCGGCACGCGCATGCACATCCAACTCACCAAAAGAATGACTGATTCCACAGCGTTCCTCCCCCTAAAAGAGGCCAAATCCATACCCTTCTCCACCGCTAACCTCCCCGACACTCTCTCCCGCTTCTCCATCAAACCCAACTCCAAACTTGCCCTCCTTGTGAAGGAAACCCTCCAACTGTGCGAGGCCCCGGCCCTGAAGTCCGAGGTGAAGCACTGTGCAACCTCTCTCGAGTCCATGGTTGACTTTGCCGTGTCCGAGCTCGGCACGAACAAAGGGGTCCAAGCGATGGTGACGGTTTTGGAGGATCGAAAGGCAGCAGAGAAAAAAAACAGCCCATACAAGTGGTACACCGTGGCGAAGGAGGCATCAGATGCTAAGACTATAACGGTGAACTGCCACCCAATGACGTACGCTTACCTAACCTATTATTGTCACTCGATCAAAGGGACAAGAACTTATGTGGTACCCTTTGTCGGGGATGATGGGACCAAGGCGGAGGTGGTGGCAGTGTGTCACACTGACACGTCGGAGTGGGACCCGAAGCATATATCATTTAAGATGCTGCATGTAAAGCCGGGGACTGTGCCGATATGCCATACATTGGTGGAGGACACCATCGTCTGGATGACATCGTAGTCATCTCCTCTCCTCTTCCTATAAAGAAAACTGGACTTTGGTTGTACTGCGTTTGATCTTAATGTAAGAGCTTGATCATAAAGACCAGGGCTACATGGTTTTTTATTATGAAAATTCCTTTTTCCATGATCATGAAGGTCCAGGCAAGTCTCAGAATTAGCAGACGTTTTTCGGAACGTCATTTTATTGCCCTTATATATAGTTAAATAAGATATATGTTTCGTTAAGTGAATAAAGCAAATTTTTGCATGTAAAAAAAATACAATTCCTTAAACTATATATATATTTTTTTTATAAATATACTTGTTGAATGAAATATACACTTTCAAAAGAAATTAAATCACCTATAACAATAAATACTTTTTTTTTGAAAAAAATCAATAATACTTCTCGAAAACTTGTGAAAATCGGTAAAAGTTCTTGTAAAATCGGTAATTTTTCACAAGTCCCTACCTTTTATCCTCGCGAATGTTTTTGTCCTTAAATCAAATTTTCGTCAATTCTAACAGCATATTATTTACATGATATTCTGTTGAGTTTTTTTTTAAAAGAAAAATAGATGTTGCTACCATAATTTCATTAAAGATTTCGAAGTACAACTCTAAAGGAGATAAGAGGAAATATAGCAAAACAGGAAAATGTAGAAATAAAGATAAGGTCAGAGGGGAAGCTATCTCAGTAATGGGTGCCCGTCATCTTGGCTTACCAGTAGATATTTTGTTGAGTTAACGCCATAATAGTGACATCTAAAACTATGTTCGCTAAAATCCCTGAAAAGTTGATCAAATCTCAATTAGTCTTCTTAATAACCTAAATACCTTATCTTCTTCAACGGTAAAAAGAATGAAGTGCAAATAAAAACTCAAGCCAAATCTCTTCCTCCTCCATCCTCGGCTAACCTGCGATCACAACATCGAAATATGAGAATTCAATTGATTTTTTGACAACCCAATCACGATTTCTCACCATGGATGAGGGAGAAGAGGCTCCCACTGGGGAAATAGTCACAGACAAGCAGCCACTCCTCCTCGGCCTGAAAGAAGGCCCGCACAAGGAGGTCGGCGAAGATGGAGTTGTCTTTCAGGCTGAGGACGGGGAGCTGATCAAGGCCGTTGATCTGGTGGGGTCGGATGGTCCCGGTGAGGTTGAGGAGCTCCAGGACGAGCTTGGTGGAGGCCTTCCAAGGGTTTCGCAGGGAGTGTTTTTCGTGCAAGTGTTTCTCGCTGGCCGGAGAGAGAGAGAGGAGATAAACAGGGAATGGAATGTCTAATGTCTAATGTATGAAGGGCATTTTGATAATCTATCATGTATCATGTGTAGTTAGGATTAATCATAGCCGTGTTCATTAGGGTGACGGTAAGGATTGAAACAAATAATCTTCTAATAAGACAGGGATAAATGGGAATTTATCAATTTTATAGCTATCTTCACCGATTTTTGCAAGTTGTTTTCAGGTAGTCATATTTTTTTTTCCAATAATTTTTTTTAGGCCCCAATTCACAGACCCCACCATAGGCCCCATGAAATGGCAATTGGTCATTTCCTTAAATACCCTTTAGTCTTAATGTTCTCCAACACGTTTTCATTTTGAAGAATAACCGCAGATCATGGAATTATGAGATCCCACAAATCATGAACACTTGTTTGTTATTGCATCGTCCTCGTTTTGATCGATGAATTATGAGATCCCTAAAATTTGGTATCGTAAAATTTCTTTATCGTGTGTATGAAAATTTTCCATCGTGTGTATGATAATTGATTTCGAATCTATATTTGATTAAGAACAATGTCTTGGAGCCAATTTGAATGTTCGTTTTGAGGAGCTGAAGGCACGTTTTCGTTTTCTTTGGTGTTGGATCTCACAACAATATCCATCGATTCAGGTTTGATTATATTGTATTTATAATTGTTGTATTGGATGCCATTATACGAATTGATTTGTGTTCATTTCAATCATTTTAATTGTAAAATTAGATAATGTAAAATTTGATAATGCTTTTTATGCGCAATGCTAAAATTATTAATATGCATTTAGTCTAATTTTTTATTTTTATTTTTTATTATATTTAAAATGTAACAGTACGGTAAATGTGTACAGTATGGTAAATGTAACAGTCCAATATTGTGTTTTTGTTATATTTGGAATATGTGTATTGAAGCGTGCTTATAAGTTCACTTAGTGAACAAAGATTGAGATGTTTAAATAGATTGAGACAGATAGCAACAAGAAATGTTTATAATAAAGTTAGCAATTTATAAATGTAACCGTTCTTTATGAGAAAGAGTCACATTTCTAAATGTAACAGTGCTGAATACTGTGTTTTTATGAGAAAGATTTGCATCTCTAAATGTAACAGTTCTGAATTCTGTGTTTTGATGCGAAAAAGACATTTTTTGTATTATTATCAATTTACAAAATATATATTGAATGAGAGCAAATTTTTAAATTGTTTTTACAGTGGATTCTGTTTCATTGGAAGGCATTCCATAAGAAATTGATATTGTCGACTTTGAAGAGCAAAGTGTTGGAATTGTTGTTCTTACTATTGGAATGTACTGAAGTCGCAGTTTCATCTGATGAGAAATTTCAGTATTGTTCTCAATTGATGGACTCTTTGAAGGATGCTCTGATGAACTTCAAATATGGGAATGCTAATTGTGTATCAGTAGGTGAAGAAGCACTGCCAGAAAGAATTGTGCACTCCCCTAAAAAGGTGTGAAGTAAAGGGCGATCACCATCGAAAAGGAATGCAACTAAGATTTATAAACCGAATGCCAAATAAGTGAAGATACATGAAAGTAATATTCAGAACAGTGAAGAAGTTGTTAATTGTGGTCCACTTTGACTAGGGTTATGTAATTAGAAGTTTCATTTTTTAGGTATTGAAATGTTGTGATGGACAAACAGTTTTTGTTACATATGAATTCTTATACGTTGAAATGGACAAACAGTGTGTTTAAATGTAGTAGCGTAGTCAAATGTAATAGTTTTTAATAGTGTTACATTCTCTCTTTCCTAAATGTAACAGTTTTTTAACAGTGTAACAGTTCTTTAGAATGTTACATTCAAATGTAACAGTTCTGCACAGTGCTACATTTCAAATGTAACAATTATTCACTGTGTTACATTTAAATGTAACAGTTCTTGTACTGTAAGAGTTATTAACAGTGTTACATTCAGGAAGTCTGTAAATTTTATTGATACTTATGTGTCGTAATTCCATTATAATTTGTTATATATATGTATCTGTAATATTGCATGATAGTGATATTGAAATAACAAAAATTACATTCAAGTTAATATAATACAACAATAATTCCATTTACATCAATTTTTTGATACGCATCAATATTAAAACCAACCGATAGGATATCTTATAATAGCATATCAACATTTGACTTCAAAATTTTCATTTCACACACCTCAAACAATCTGGAGCAGCTGTTTGTATTCTCACAGAATTGACTTTATAAAATTGACATTACATGAAGAGATTAATTGTCAAGAATCATTGTAAATAATCTATGATCCTCTACTGTGTATGTCATCCTGTTGTCGTTGATAAATTGTTTTATGAGGTCCGCTCTTATGCAATGACACATTTCAAGAGACATCTCTGCTGGTAACTTTGCTTGAATAGCATGTTGGGTCATAATATGTATTATCACTGACCCGCATTCTATTCTGTAACACACAAAATAACTTTAATTCATTGAATCACTTACATATAAATGTAACAGTTCAAAATAGTTACAAAAAAAGTTTCACAGAACAATGTGTTAACATTCAACAACCCTTACATATAAATGTAACAATCCATAAAAACATAAACATGAAAATGTAACAGTTCAATAAAATAACACAAAAACATTTACATAACAATGTGTTGATACCACATGACAAGTATATAAATCTAACAGTTAAAAAAAACACAAACATATAAATGTAACAGTTAAAAAATGTTCCGGAAATGGCTTCGCAGAAGAATGTGTTAACATTCTACAGCACAAATATATAAATGTAACAGTTCAAAATATCACAAACATAGAAATGTCACAGTTCAAAATATCACAAACATGTAAATGTAACAATTCAATAATGTAACACAGTGACATTTACAGATCAATATGTTTACATTTTACAGCACATACATGTAAATGTAACAGTTCAAAAGTGTTACAAAATGGCTTCACAAAACAGTGTTAATATTATACACCACTTAAATATAAACGTAACAGTTCAAAAATGTAACAGTAATATTCGTTAATAAGTAAATGTATCATAGAGATTTTCACAAAAATTGAAAAAAAAACAAAAAATAAATCAAGAATTTCTTACTGTTCATCGTCATTTTCGTGATCTTCAAAAATTGCAAGAATTCCTCACTTTGGCAGTCGAACAAATTTTGAGATGTAATGCGAAAAAAAAATCAAATGTTACTTTGAATTGTCAAAACGGAATACAAGATGTGTTTCGGAGAAACTTTTGGGTTTTCTTTGACCTAATTTTGTTTTAATTTTGGAGAAAAACTGATTTGAATGTTTGAGTTGCCTCATCGAAATATATGGGATTTGTACTGACGATCGTGAAACCATGATTTTTTTTATTGATTCGGGCTTCAAATTCGATTGGTTTTAAGTGGGGGTATTTTTGGATTTTGTTATTTTACCCTTTATAAGAAGTTAACAATTCAACTAATGTGGTGATGACACCTATTGGGGTTTATGAATGAGGTTTATTTCTTGGGGCCTGGATATCACCACTGTTTTTTCCCTCTTATGGAAAAGATGGATAATACCTTACGAAAGAGGCGGTGACAGATCAGCGAAATGGTAGGAGGAGCGTTATCAGATCTGGCGGCAGCTAGACAGGGGAGGAGGAACTGATGGGGTGGAGTTTGAATCAGCAGAAAAAAGGTGGAATTTTAATAGGCAAAAAAAAAAAAAAAAAACACTTGAGATAATTTATGTTGGGAGGGCAATCTACACCCTCTAATTTATTTAACATCCACCGGCTAACATTAAAAGAAAAAAAAAGTGAGCCCCTGATAAAATGTGAAATAAATGATATGTGTGTGTGTGAAATGTTCAAAGGAAAAAAAATGTGACCGTCCATCTTTTTAAGATTACGCATGACAGCCCAGGACCAAAAGTCCAGTAGATTCAAGTATAGAAAATCAGAGCAGATCTCATGATCCAGTCCCCTTTTGGGATTGAAAGAGAGAACAAGATTTTTTTTCTTTAAGTTATCTCAATCAAATCTTTTGCACAAGTTAGGCAATTCATTAATTGTACACCAAGATGCAAACTGAAATTATTGCTAATTAATCACTCCACCGAAAAAATATTCTAAAGCATAGGACCCTTGAAATGAAGAATCACCGACCATGATTAGTGGTGTAAAACGGGCTGTGACGACATTGCACGTTAAGAAATAGGCACAGCACGTTAAGATTTGTGGGCCGTGCCGGGTCAATCTTAAGGTCCATGGGCCGCTTTCGGCACGGCACGTTAATGAGCATCGCACGATAGGCACGTCACGAAAATTCACAGAAGACAGAGCATATAATATGTTGAATAAATGTCTCATCTCATTGTTTTATCAAGTATATATAATGTTTTTGTGTGTGTATATATATATATATATATGTAATACATTTATATAATTTTTGTGTGTATAATATTAAGAAAAACAAAGTTTAGAATTAAAAAATTTAAAAATCTATTTTTGAAAAAATCATGGGCTGGCCGGCCGGCTAGGCCCGTGGGTTGGCCCGACGGGCCAGGCACGGTACGGCCCGTCAAATTTAATGGGCAGGCACGGCACGGCCCGCTAGCCCATTAGCCCGCTTCCTTAATGTTCCGGGCTGGCATGGCACGGCCCGTTTTACATCTTTAACCATGATGGACCAACTATTCCTCAATTGGGATCAAACAAATGCTCCCCTTTCAATCTGCCACTCTGGGTAATTCAGCTTAAACTAACTGTTCTGTATCTAATCCCAACCAAAACACAACAATATACTTGATGAAACACCATTAATACATTGATGTACATGGACATTTTTTATCAATACTTGTCTAGATGGACGGCACGTCTATCAAAGAGTTAAAAATATTTCATTAAATAAAAAATCATTGATATAAATATCATTAACATATTTTGATGAACACGTATTGTCCATCCAGACACGTACTCATGGGATTCTCATCAGTACGTACTGATATGAAAAATTTTCGGTATATGCATACTCATAAAGTATTCCAAATAAGGCAATTGAATACATCTCATACCGATGGACCAAACAAATTTATGGTCATCAAATCACGTGTCTATGATCCAGATATCATTTTAATTTAGATAGTTCAGCACATTGTTCTTAAGATTGTTTTTAATGAAAAATTCAATTTTAGTTCTTGCATTCCTATTTACGCCAACATGGAACTTTGGGCAAGTATTTCTCATACTAAGGATCAAAATATATGCAAAACTCTATTTAATTATCCCCACATTTCTATCATGTCCTTCCTACACCTTACAAAAGGAAACCTTCAGTCAAACATTCACCACATACGTCAAACTTTCGCTTGGCGAGGTGGTGAAGACACCCTCCCCCTTAAATGATTCTAGGTTCAATCTTTACTTCCATCCCCGTGGATGTGAAAAAAGTGTGTTATGGGCCTTGGACCCGTCATGTATTAGACCCTTGTGGGCCCCTCTCTCTCTCTCTCTCTCTCTCTCTATATATATATATATATATATATATATATAGAGGGCCGATTGGGTAAGGTCGTAAGGCAGATGCGGATTGAATTTCGAGCGTCCGATCACTTGAATTTAAATCCAACGGGCGGGAATCAAAGTGATGGTTTTGATGAAACCGAACAAACAGGTCATGTTTATTTGTTGAAACCGAACAAACAAGTAATGTTTAAACCCATCACTGACTCTCTCACCTCTCTCTCTCTCTCTCTCTCTCTCCCCTGTTAAACATTTCATTTTCATTTGAAAGAAACCCTACGACCCCCTGTGCCCTCTCCACCGCCCCCATTCGCCCCCCCCCCGCGAGCCCCCTGCGAGGACCCCCGTCCCGGCTCCACAGCCCCCACTCGGCCCCCTGCGAGTCCCCTGCGGCCCCCCTCCGATCTCCCCTGCGAGCCCCCCGCGAGGCCCCCTGCAGCCCCCCTCCAATCTCCCCGGCGAGCACCCTACGAGGCCCCCCTGTGCCGACTCGACCGCCCCCACTCGGCCCCCCGCGAGCCCCCTGCGGCCCCCCTCCTTTGGCCCCCCAAGCGGCACCCCCTACGGCCCCTCCTCCGGTTCCTCCCGCGGCACGTCAGGTAAGAACAACAAATTAATCTAAATATTATGTCCAATTTTTTTCATATTTATGCAGTGTTATTGGGGTCTTAAAAATTGTGGATGTGAAAAGGGGTTGTCAAATGTTTGTTCATATAAGGTTAGGGTTTCAAAGTTTGGGGTATTAAAAATGTTAATGGTAAAGTTTATTCTGAAAGCAATGGATAACTATCTTTACCCTTCTCCATAAACCAACAACATAATTGTATTTGTTCAACAGCTGCCGCTCCTCAGATTTGAAGAATTTATATCCCCGTTCAGCTGACATTTATTAAGAACAAGCAAATTTTTTGTTTCACTTCAATTGAAAAATATAAATGTGGAGTTGAACAGCATTGACCAGGCAAATGCATCACAAACTTTCACTATTTTCTTCCCTCAGGAGACAAAGCAAACAAAAAACAATTCAATTGACATTTTTGAAAGACACACTTGGAGGCTAATCAGAAAAAGTAAAGGAAACAGTCAATAAAATAACATAGATGGCTTATTCAAAATAAAAACTATTTTGAAATAATCTTCCCATATTGAATGTGGTTGAATGTCGCCAGCGTTATATCTTTCAGTATAAGGATATTACATCCAACTAAAGCACCTAGAATAGAAAACATTTTTTTACCACCCCTCTTGGTACCATTATACAGAGTAAAAAGAATGACTTATATGACATAGAGAGTTAGAGACGAAGTGACACAAAGCATCTGAATATCTAGGAGACAAAGTAGAAGGAATGCCAACATCACCATCTTTC
Organism: Acorus calamus; assembly: GCA_030737845.1. Lineage (NCBI taxonomy): Eukaryota > Viridiplantae > Streptophyta > Magnoliopsida > Acorales > Acoraceae > Acorus > Acorus calamus. The sequence continues at coordinate 7,792,778 of CM060871.1, read as the reverse complement.
TTTGAACTATTATGGTTTTCTTGCTCCTAGATTACTGTACCAGAGAGAGTTAATAACTGTAACACAGTTTGCAAAGTCTCACATAATCATTATAGACAATGCTTCGTGCATGCCACTGCTGGTCCAGGTCCCAAGTTGCTAATTGCATTGGAGGAAGATATTCCGGGTAGTGCTCCAAATTTTTCATCTATGGTCCCATCCGAATTATTTGGGGATGTCAAAGTCTTTAATTGATAAAACTTAAATTCCATGTAGCAGCTGATGCGACCCTTCACTGCCTGAATGTTGGATGTTTTTTTTCTTTTTTTTTTATTGGTGTTTGGTTGTTTTTTGGTGGTTGTGCAGTGCAGTAGATAAGAGAACTTGTTAATCTGACATGTTTCCTTGTTAAAAAACATGATCCGGTAACCCAAAAGTTGCCAAATATTTGGTCTAAGTCAATTAAAAAATGATAATTCATCCTTCCAACACAATCCAAAAGTGATGGGATGGTACAAATCTTTTAAGTGGTTTAAAATGTGTGAGGTTGCCATCACAAGATCATAACATTTTTTTTATTGTGTAAGATAACATTTGATCTGCCTCATTAAAGTTTTTATTAGACATTTTACCGAATCTGGTAATTAGATAAATTGATTTTTTAGAGGCCTATATGTATTAGATGAGATTGATGATTTTATTTGTTACAAAATTTGAACACATTTTTAGTTTGAAAGTCATTTCTTTTACTCAATGACATTCCATGTTGCCCTTATTCTCATCCTTTAGCCCCCTCTTAACATCTTTGATTGAATATGTTGTCTTTACATATCTCATCCTTTTGTTACTCATTTTCTTTTCTTTCCTTTTTTTTGAATTCTTCTTTTAGTTGAATCGAATGCTGAACTTGGTAACTGGTTTGATCAACATTTTGTTCGAATGGTTTTATTTATTTATTCATATTTGAATACCCATTATTATGATTCTTTTTTCAGATTGTTGACACTCTTTGGTCATATTATTCCAGTCAAAATGTCAAGTGCACATGATGGGGTTGATGAAACAGTTGAGAGTGTTGAAAAATTACATGAAGATGGCAGTGGAGATTGGATTCCAGATGTTGATGAAGAATATAAACCCGAAATAGGGATGTCTTTTGATTCGATTGAGGAGGCACATAAATTTTATATGAGTTATGCGAAAATTGCAGGCTTTTCTGTTCGTAAAGCATCTACAAAGTGGAGAGATGTTGATGGGTCAAAGGAACTCTATATGCGAGATTTTGTTTGTTCGAAGGAAGGATTTAAGAACTCATCCGCTAGCAAAAGCATTCCAAAATACACCCGAGGACACACAAGAGTGGGATGCAAGGCTAAAATTTCCTTAATGAAAGATGATCAGCGATGGAAGGTGCACGCTCTTGTAGAAGGTCATGCCCATGTATTGTGCACTCCTAGAAAGACTCACCTCTTACGATCACATAGAGAGGTAACAAATGTTCAGAAATCGTTGATTGACACCTTCAGAGGATCAAATGTCAGCACTGCACAAGCCATATCCATTATGGGGTCAGAGTCAGGAGGATATGGAGAAATTGGGTGTACGGAGAGGGATGTTCGGAATTACTTAACCAAAAGTCGAGATAAAGTGAAAGATTATGATGCAGAATTGTTTCTAAACCACTTCAAAGAGAAAAAAGAAATGAGTTCATATTATTATTTTGCTTATGAAGTGGATGAGGAAAATAAGTTGACACATTGTTTTTGGGCTGACGGTGAAGCAAGAAAGGCATATGCTCATTTTGGGGATGTAGTTGTGTTTGACACAACTTACAGCACAAACAAATACTCCTTAATATGTGCACCTTTTACTGGAGTCAATCATCATTTTCAATCCATTAACTTTGGTTGTGGACTGTTAAAGGATGAAAAGATTGACTCTTTTTTGTGGCTTTTTGAAAAATGGCAGGAAGCAATGGGTTGTGGTCCACCAAAAGCTCTCATCACAGATCAAGATGCTGCTATAGGGGCGGCAATTGCACATGTTTTCCCCGACGCATGTCATAGATTCTGCATTTGGCATATAATGAAGAAGTTAACAGAGAAAGTCCAGTTGCTTACAGAAGTGATTTCTTAGAATCATTCAAAGAATGTGTATATGGGTCAGAAACGGCGGATGAGTTTCATGAGAAGTGGTGGGATTTGATAAATAAATTTGAGTTGGAGCATAAGGAATGGCTGACAACATTATATAATATCCGTGAAAAGTGGATTCCATTGTTCTTTAGAAACACATTCATGGCAGGGATGAGGAGCAGTCAGCGAAGTGAAGCTCAAAATTCTGTTTTTGACAAGTACTTCAACAAAACACACAGTCTGCTCGAGTTTACTCACTTGTTTGAAAGGGCCTTGGAGCGGCAGAGGTATAATGAGCTAGTGGCTGATCATGGGACACTTGATAAAACCCCAGATGTAGTCACCGGTTTTCCTATTGAGTTGCAAATGGCCAAAAGATACACTCATAAGCTTTTTGGGATGTTTCAAAAGGAAGTGCTTTCTTCTATGCAGTGTGGTTCAATGTTGAAGCATTCAGAAGGTCAGGGGCAGGTCTATATTGTTAAAAGGGCAGGGGATTCAACCAAAGTTCGTGAGGTTTTTTATAATCCTTCAAATCATGAGATTGCATGTTCATGTAAAAAATTTGAAATGAAGGCATCCCATGCTCACATATTCTTGTTGTGTTGAGAAACAACTTTATAGATTGGCTACCTGAAAATCTCATTCTTCAAAGATGGACTATCACAGCCAAAGCGAAGACAGTATATGATGATGATGGAGTGGAGCTTCAAGTGTATGCAGCTTCAAATCTGGAAGGCAGAAGGAATCGTATGATTGCTCGTGGCTTTACTGAATGCTTGCATGATGCTCCTGAAGAAGTGTGCAATGCAGCAGAAGAGATGTTAGATGATTTACAGAAGATGAAGGCCTCCTATAGTGCATGTGGTAGTAATGCTCCAGTACAATCCAAAAGCACATCTGTCCCTTCAAGCATTAATGTCTATCCACCAAATGTATCAAAAACAAAAGGAAGTGGGAAAAGATTAAAGGGGGGGAAAGAAATAGCAATGGAAGACATGGGAAAAAGGAGGACTTGTAGCATATGCGGTAAAAAAGAAAAACATAATGCGCGTACTTGTCCCAAACTAAAAGAAATGTAAGTTTTTGTAATCTTTTGTTTAAAAAATAGTTTATATGATGTATCTTTGTACTAATTGCTGATTGATTTTAGGTCCTCACAAATTAATGAAGATGATCCACAAGCAGTTTGATGTCGGTAATATGTGGTATGAAGATGATCACTCTCATTTGTAAGTCAGAGTACATAATTTTCAAAATATAGGTCTTATGTAGTCTTATTAAAAATAGATATGAACAGATAGAGATGAACTTGATTCTGTTTCATTGCTTTTCTTTTTATCAGTTTACATAATTATGTAGTCTTATTAAAAATAGAAATGTTAACAATTTGTGTTTTTTTTTCTTGTTGCAGTTTTTCATCGGAGGGAACTAGAAGTGTGTAAGTATTTTCTTTGTTCTTAACTACCGTGTCACATTCATAGTTGCCATTTTTGAGCAAGAAATTGTGCCAAAAATGCCATTTTATTTTAAAAAGAGGAATGTTTAAGCCCAAAAACCAAAATTTGTGGTCTGTTTGAACAAAAATCTGCTGTTAGAATCCCTTTTGAGTGGTGACACACACTCTCGAGGTGCATTCTTGGATTCAGACACCACTTTGATATGCTATTTTTCATGTGTCAGTTTACATGTTGAATTATTTACTGGATTTGCTAATTGGGCTATGTTTACAGGTACTGGACATGTAAAAAAGGAATCTCAATTGAATTATAATTCACAAAGTGTTTTGGGAAATATGGGCTCTGAATGTCACTCCCCAGGTTTCCATGAAAGGGAAAGTGGTGTAGAGGAGGCATTAGATATGTGAAATGCAATTTATTGGGTATCCAGTTGCTGTTTTTTTTATATGTGGTGTAATGCTAGGTGTGGTATAATGCCATTTGATATGTGTATGTATGAAGAACATGTGTGTTGTAGTGCTCTGTTTTTTTTTTTTAGATAAACAAAGTGTGTTGTAATATGAAACATGCATGGATCACTCTGTCTAGCTCCATTGCTTGCACATGTAAAACTTGAAATTCAATACATGGGATGCAGTGGGTAGATACATTTCACTTGTTAACTGTTATTTATCTCCATGCAAACTACAACATCACACTTTTTCTTATCAATTTGTTAAAGACAGCCAGTCATTGAGTTTAGACCCTTCTTCTTAACAATATGATTAACTATTTTGACTGACTCACTTTTGAAAATCATGTTAGTTGTGACTTATGACAAGAACACTTTTGATTGACTCACTTCTTAACAACATAAAGCGTATACTTGTTAATGAAGTTGCAATCATGTCACTCCTCAAGTTGGTTTTGATGACTTTGCAGAAAATAGAACCTTCATCTATGTTCTTCATCTATACACTGCACAAAGACTCCCATGCAGTCAGTCTATTTTACTCACCAAAATTTATAATGTAAACTTGGTAGATTTAAAACAATTTTCCAATTGAATGACTAACTTAATGCATCATCCAGCATCCTAAAAAAGCATCAAATAGTTACTAATTGTGCTTACATTTGTATATAGTAGTGCCTATGATTAAAACAATACAACCTCAAAAATATGGATTTCTATATAGTACTGCCTGTGATACAAACAACTACACAATATATTCATTATACAAGCATCAAACTACTACATAATATATTCATTATACAAGCATCAAACTACTACATAATATATTCATCATATAAGCCCAGAGAATCCACAATCCAGAATTCTGATTAATACATATCCCAAAAAACTGTGAGTCTATGGCCATGAATGTCGCCAGAAATCATGCGCATATGGTACTTCCTTGGTGTCAAACTAGTTTTCTATTTTCTTCTTTTTTTATTTAATCATATGTTGATCATATTTTAATCTGGCATGTTTGGTACATTTTCATTTCTTTAGAAAGTAATGAAATTGATTATCAAGTGTATTGTTATTTTCCAGGCCAGCCTAATTTCGGGGCTATCGAAAAAGATTGGGATGCTAGTCCAGTAACGCTAAAAGTTGGAGTGAAGGACATGAATGGTAAACCTGGTACCAGCATAAATATTTAGCTCACTTCATAAGCACTAATATAGGAGCATGTTTCATATAGTTAACATCATGCTTTAGGGCTTGTTTAATCATGTTTATATTATGCCATCATTCCATCTATGTTATGCCATCTGTGCTTTGTAGGATGTCCTGATCTTTTTTTTCTTCATATATCTGATATTAACAAATATAAATGGATGCTTCAATATCATGTTCTCTAATGCCATATGCTTTTCCAATTGCAGTTCTGCTTCTCGCGTCGGTGTTTATGGCATACTTAACAGTGAAATTGAGTTGCCAATGCCTGAAAAATGCAAGCTTGATTGAGGGATTGCTATATGGAAACTGGGAGCTAGATATGGATTATTTTTTGTCTCCAATCTAACACAGAAACAATCAGACTGCATTAGATTTAAAGGTAACACCTCTTTAAAAAAAAAATTTCTAAACGAGTGAGTCTTCTGGTCATTTTCATGCATCACTTTGGCTCTCCATCACATGGTGGGGCTTCTGAAGAGCAACTTCCACCACCATGTGGTTCCAGTTGTAGTGTCACAGAAGATCTGTATAGCTGAACCTTGCTGGGTATTCTTGAGGATCATTTAGTTGCTGTCAGGAACAGAAAAGATGAATTGGACATCAGTTATTTACGTCTTTGTAATAGTACAATGCATGAATGGTTAAAACTCTCTGTTTTTAGAGGGCAAAGTTAGATTACAGTTGATTAGATATTCATGTAGACTTTTTTTTGTGTGTGGAGTTTGTGTGAAACAAAACATGAGATCTAAATCCCGCACAAATCTCAACCATCAAGCAGTGTGATTTTGCCATTCAAAATACTTACATCCATTCATGTCATTCTTGGACAATTGAAAATATGAAAAACAAATATTTCAAAAACACATTAATTAACTAATGAAATGAAAATATGGGATGTTGAAAACAGAATAATCAAGATTTGTACCATCCCATCACTTTTGGATTGTGTTGGAAGGATGAATTATCATTTTTTAATTGACTTAGACCAAATATTTGTCAACTTTTGGGTTACCGGATCATGTTTTTTAACAAGGAAACATGTCAGATTAACAAGTTCTCTCTTATCTACTGCACTGCACAACCACCAAAAAACAACCAAACACCAATAAAAAAAGAAAAAAAACATCCAACATTCAGGCAGTGAAGGGACGCATCAGCTGCTACATGGAATTTAAGTTTTATCAATTAAAGACTTTGACATCCCCAAATAATTCGGATGGGACCATAGATGAAAAATTTGGAGCACTACCCGGAATATCTTCCTCCAATGCAATTAGCAACTTGGGACCTGGACCAGCAGTGGCATGCACGAAGCATTGTCTATAATGATTATGTGAGACTTTGCAAACTGTGTTACAGTTATTAACTCTCTCTGGTACAGTAATCTAGGAGCAAGAAAACCATAATAGTTCAAAGAAAGATGGTGATGTTGGCATTCCTTCTACTTTGTCTCCTAGATATTCAGATGCTTTGTGTCACTTCGTCTCTAACTCTCTATGTCATATAAGTCATTCTTTTTACTCTGTATAATGGTACCAAGAGGGGTGGTAAAAAAATGTTTTCTATTCTAGGTGCTTTAGTTGGATGTAATATCCTTATACTGAAAGACGTAAACGCTGGCGACATTCAACCACATTCAATATGGGGAAGATTATTTCAAAATAGTTTTTATTTTGAATAAGCCATCTATGTTATTTTATTGACTGTTTCCTTTACTTTTTCTGATTAGCCTCCAAGTGTGTCTTTCAAAAATGTCAATTGAATTGTTTTTTGTTTGCTTTGTCTCCTGAGGGAAGAAAATAGTGAAAGTTTGTGATGCATTTGCCTGGTCAATGCTGTTCAACTCCACATTTATATTTTTCAATTGAAGTGAAACAAAAAATTTGCTTGTTCTTAATAAATGTCAGCTGAACGGGGATATAAATTCTTCAAATCTGAGGAGCGGCAGCTGTTGAACAAATACAATTATGTTGTTGGTTTATGGAGAAGGGTAAAGATAGTTATCCATTGCTTTCAGAATAAACTTTACCATTAACATTTTTAATACCCCAAACTTTGAAACCCTAACCTTATATGAACAAACATTTGACAACCCCTTTTCACATCCACAATTTTTAAGACCCCAATAACACTGCATAAATATGAAAAAAATTGGACATAATATTTAGATTAATTTGTTGTTCTTACCTGACGTGCCGCGGGAGGAACCGGAGGAGGGGCCGTAGGGGGTGCCGCTTGGGGGGCCAAAGGAGGGGGCCGCAGGGGCTCGCGGGGGGGCCGAGTGGGGGCGGTCGAGTCGGCACAGGGGGGCCTCGTAGGGTGCTCGCCGGGAGATTGGAGGGGGGCTGCAGGGGGCCTCGCGGGGGGCTCGCAGGGGAGATCGGAGGGGGGCCGCAGGGGACTCGCAGGGTGCCGAGTGGGGGTTGTGGAGCCGGGACGGGGGTCCTCGCAGGGGGCTCGCGGGGGGGGGGGGGGCGAATGGGGGCGGTGGAGAGGGCACAGGGGGTCGTAGGGTTTCTTTCAAATGAAAATGAAATGTTTAACAGGGAAGAGAGAGAGAGAGAGAGGTGAGAGAGAGGTGAGAGAGTCAGTGATGGGTTTAAACATTACTTGTTTGTTCGGTTTCAACAAATAAACATGACCTGTTTGTTCGGTTTCATCAAAACCATCACTTTGATTCCCGCCCGTTGGATTTAAATTCAAGTGATCGGACGCTCGAAATTCAATCCAATCTGCCTTACGACCTTACCCAATCGCCCCTCTATATATATATATATATATATATATATATATATATATACGGAGGCGATTAGGTGCGGCGTGCGGCAGGTGCGGCGGCGACGTGGGCCGTTCGATCGCGGGTCCATCACATCCAACGATCGACGTGAATCGCACCCGACCGTCCGATGCGATGGACCCGTGATTGACGGCCCACGATCGACGCCGCACCTGCCGTTCGCCGCACCTAATCGGCCCCCTATATATATATATATATTGAAAATGATTGCGTGCGGCGAACGGCAGGTGCGGCCGCGACGTGGGCCGTTTGATCGCGGTCCATCGCATCCAACGGTCGAGATGAATCGCCCCCGACCGTCCGATGCGATGGACCCGTGATCGCTGCCGCACCTGCCGTTCGCCGCACGCAATCACGTCCCATATATATATATATATATATATATATATATATATAGATTTTCGATAATATGCGGTCGGTGCGGTCGTGCGGATTCGACGTGCGTCGTCCGATCGCTGGTCCATCGCATCCAACGGTCGACGTGAATCTCACCCGACCGTCCGATGCGATGGACCCGTGATCGACGGCTCGTGAATCGCGACCGCACGACCGCACGACCGTATAATATCACGACTCTATATATATATATATATATATATATATATATATATATATATATATATATATGTACGGGGGCGATTACATGCGGCGAACGGCAGGTGCGGCGGCGACGTGGGCCGTTCGATCGCGGGTTCATCGCATCCAACGGTCGACGTGAATCGCACCCGACCGTCCGATGCGATGGACCCGTGATCGACGGCCCCCGATCGACGCCGCACCTGCCGTTCGCTGCACCTAATCGGCCCCCTATATATATATATATATATGGTCGTGATTACGTGCGGTGTGCGGTCGGTGCGGTTTACGACGTGGGCCGTTCGATCGCGGGTCCATCGCATCCAACGGTCGACGTGAATCGCACCCGACCGTCCGATGCGATGAACCCGTGATCGACGGCCCGTGATCGCGCACCGCACCGACCGCACACCGCACGTAATCGGATCCCTATATATATATATATATATATATATATGGAATCGATTATGTGCGGCGAAAGGCGGGTGCGGCAGCGATCACGGGCCATCGATCACAGGTCCATCGCATCGAACGGTCGGGTGCGATTCACATCGACCGTCGGATGCGATGGACCCGTGATCGAACGGCCCACGTCGCGGCCGCACCCGCCATTCGCCACACCTAATATCGCGAGCGTATATATATATATTCTCCACTAGGAGCTTGTTTGGTAATGGATTAAGATTTTGATGATAATTAGTTATCTTAATTTTAGAGGATGAAATGTCTATCAATTTTGTCATTATACAAATTTGTCAAAATTAAGACAAAAAGTGAGGATAAATGTTCTTTCAGCTTTTAGATGTAACATAAAATCCTATTTTTATTTCAAAATCAGGACAACTGTTAGAATTTTATCCCAATTCTTTTTTATACCAAACGGGATAAGTTGTCATCTCTCCCCATATATCTCTAAAATAACATTTTATCACATTATTTATCCTCTTACTAAACTAGTCCCAAAAGACAGAAAACACACTGTTGACATGAGTGGCACCACATGTGTTGTTGTGGGGTCAATTGATCCCCTCAAATTGTTTAAAAAAAAATCAAACCCCACCCCCACGTTAACCCAAAACCCAACTTTTAAAAAAAATTGTGAGACTGGTAGGGGTGGCACATATGTTGTGGTGGGCTTTATTCATATGATTTTCTATAGCAGACTTTATGGAACTTGATAAATAACTTTAGAATTATATTATTGATATGCGTTCGGACAATGAGTTTTTAGAAATAAAAGGATTTTTTGATCGACCTGCTAGAAAGTTGGTGGAGACAAAGAAACACATAGTATATCCATTAGTCTAATTGCTTTTGAGGTTATCGTTGATTTACCGGTTGAGAATGCAAGCGTTAAAAGAGCTTTTCTAAGAATGAAAATCATCAAGAGCCGATTACATAACAGAATATGAGATCTGTGGATGATTGATTGTTTAGTCACTTACACTGAAAACACTGAAAAAGATATATATTTGATAATGTTGATACTGAAATCATCATGCAACGATTTCAAAATATGAGATCTCGTTGAGAACAATTGTAAAAGATTATATATTGAAATTTATTGATCTCTTTTCTTTGATGATTTTTTTTTTATAAATGTCAGTTGTTCTATTTTTAAAAGAAAAGTTTATATTTTTTATAAAAATATAATAAGAGTATATTATTAAAAAATTTGTGAAACTTATTTTTTAAATGGCCTATCTATAAAAATTTCTCGAGCTGCAACTTGCTGTCGATCTCATTATTAAAGCCTCCAAACAACCAACATTTACACCGAACTCCCCATCACCAAATCAAGAATCCCATCTTAAAAAAAAATGTATGGGGGGACCCTCTTGATACACTGAATACAGCAGTGTTTTTGAAGAAACAAAAACAAAAACAATCCTCGAAAGACTAGAACAATACCCATTCTCCCCAATAACACACCCAACACTTTCTCCCCTCTCACATGTAAGAAAAAGAAAAGAAGAAACAAAAACACCACCACCAACACCAACCACCACGGAAGACTTCAAACCAAGCTCAGAAGTGAAAGGCCAATTAATTCATACTTCATAGTAAAATCCTTCACCGGACTCGTGGGAGTAAAGGGTGGACCCCAGCACTCTCATTGACTCATTTACATGTGCATGAGTCGCTCTCATGGGATAAAGAACTGATAATTATTCTAAGAAAATATTATAATTAGTTATCAAGACTTATCTAGGCCAAAGATAAACTAACGGCATTTCAACAGATGTTTGACACGTGAACTAATAATGAAATAGACATTTGAAGTCGGAGACTTAAAAAATGAAGAAGTGAATGATTGATCACTAAATAACATATTTTGCAGGGACTTAAAAAAATCCCTTATTCTTCATATTTTTGTTCATATTTTGTCGGAATATGCTTTTATCTTATCTAAAACAAGTATAATTTTGCTTTTCAAAAAAAATTATGAAGAAAAGAATTTTTTGTGAAAGTGGGCTCCATTTTACAATCTCATCTAGGGCATATTCCCCTACTGTTTTTAGGACCGGCCCGACAAACAGGATTTCGAGCTACCACAAAGTGATGTATAATACAAATGAGCGATGTTAATTGAGTTCGTATTGCAGCCCCGACTGCAACCTCATATACTGTGGTTGCGTTATCATATTATATAAGGTTATATCATAGTGTATGACGTAAATTTTTAATTTTTTTCAAAGTAAAAAGACATTATTGTATATATCTTAATGTATACTTCATTTCATATAATAATAATAATTTATGAAGAGATAGTGATTTTAAAATATAAAAAAAAACCACGGTGTGGATTAATTTTGTTGGGGCTACAAGAGGCTGAACATATCATTTTCCTAATACAAATCATTTGGATCCAATAACTCTAGCTAACCCTCTGTAGCACTATTACATCAATGGCGGACCCCAAAACTTCTATCATCGTACTTAATTTTAGGAAAATGATATGTCGAGCCGCTTGTAAAGCCCTATTTGTAATCCACACCAATTTTCTCTTTTAAAAAATTATACATTTATTCATTGAAACACGTATTATTATTATATGAAAGAAATATTCGCATGATATTCCTCATCTGTTAATGGAAGTTTAATCCAGGGGGTTATTTGAATTTATATAGGTGTTTTATCCTATATAGATTTTTGAAAAAGTGAGCAGGTTAATTATTTAGATTTTGGGCTATTTGAATTTACATAAATGTTTTAAGGGGGTTATATGGATTTTAGAAGAAGTGAACGGGTTAATTATTTGGATTTTGGGCAGTTTAGGGGGTTCTATGGATTTTTCCTTTTAAAAATTTTTTTAGAAAAATAGTTTTTTTCCCATTAAATACATACTGTTATGCGAAATGAGAAAGTTTTTTTTATTTCATACATTATAATAATGTCTCATGTACTATGATAACTTATACGAGCTATTGAGAGGAGAATATAAACACAATTTTAGCGATAATATGGACCGAAATATCTGATAGAGATGATGGTGGGGACCACATATTTTTCTTTGGAAGGTGTATGACATAGATATTAGGCCTGTCAACGGGTCGTGGGCCGACCCGGACCCGACCCGGATCTGACCCGATAGAAGGCATAAATATCTGACCCGAAGGACCCGACAATGAAAACGGGTCTGATCTGGGTCCACCCCGACCCGATCCTATGGACCCGATGGACCCGATTGACCCAACCCAAATATTTTGTGATTTTTTATTTATGATCCTACCCAACATTCATGATCCAACCAAACATTTATATCTAAATATTGAATACTCATTTAAAATTTTAAGCATTTGAAATATTTTTATAATATTTTAACTTCACGTAAACGCGTAATAATTTAAACCGTATTCCAAATGTCATCTTATTAAATATTAAAAAATCAAAATAGTGAATAACTATTTATAATATATTACACTCTATTAAAAAGAAAAAAAATGAAGTCATTGTAGGCCTTTGAGAAGTTTCTCAATCTCTCTTTGTCTGACCTACTTTTGCTAACGGGTCGATCCGACCCGACCTGACCCGATGTGGACCCGACCTGAAGGACCCGCCAATGAAACGGGTCGGATCCGGATCTACCCCGACCCGACCCAGACCCGACCCATTGACAGGCCTAATAGATATCGATCGAAATAACTGGTGTGAGATAACGAGAGAAGAGAAAACAAACACAATATATCAATCAACCTATCACGACAATTAATAAAATTGACCGTGACATACCTACTAAAATCAACATCAATAAAAATCTGGTTTGCGATGGACTATGGTCGTCAGAATGTCGTGGTGGTTTCTAGAGTCGTCAAAAATCTATCTACATGCTAAAACTCCAGGGTTTGAGATAGTGATTTGAAAAAAAAAAACACCGGTGTAGATTAATTGCGGTTGGGGCTATAAGAGGATGCACGTATCATTTTCCTAATACAAAACATTTCGATCCAACAATTCTAGCTAACCCTTTATATCACTATTATGCGGACCCCTAAAACTTCAATCATCGTACTTAATTTTAAGAAAATGATAGAGCCTCTTGTGAAGCCTCATTTACGATTTACACTGTTTTTCTTTTTAAATAAAATTATATATTTTTTATTAAAATACATATTATTATACGAAAAAAATAATTTTTTTTATTGAAATAAATATTGTTACACGACATGAGAATTGTTTTTGTTTCATACAATGTAAGAGAGTCTCTACACTTTTTTAACTGATGTGAGCTAATGAGAGGAGAATACAAATAAGTCTATTTGAGCGATAATAGTGGGCCGAAATATCAGACTGAAATATCTGATGTGAGATAATGAGAGAAGAGAATACAAACACAATCTATATATCAATCAATCTATCACAACAATAAAATTGACCGTGACGTACGTACTAAAATCAACAACCATAAAAATCTGACCGTGACGTGCGTACTAAAATCAACAACTATAAAAATCTGACCATGACGTACATACTAAAATCAACAACTACAAAAATCTGTTTTGCGATGTACTATAGTCGATAGAATGTCATGGTCGTTTCTAGAGTCGTCAAAGGTTACATGCAAAAACTCAAAGAACTCCTATGTAACTGAAAAAATTGGATTTGAGTTGGGCTTGTTAAATTTTGGATCCGACTTGGGTTAAACTTCTGTATGAATTCAACTAACCTGTTTGAGGTGAAACTCTACCCAGTTTTTAAAATAATTTACAAATATTTATCTTCTTATATTATTGTAGAAATTATAAATTTGCATCAAATCATTGTGTTATTTAATATTATTTGATAATACTTAGCTATTTTATCAATTACATAAAGAAAAAATAAACATATGTGGTGTGGCCCAATGTTATTTTTAATTCTTAACACCACCTGACGACCAAAGTTTATCATTTTCAACCATTTGTAATCTTTCATTTTTTTTATCCATTATTTTGTTGTTAATACATTATTGCACATGAACCATCAAGATAAACATGAAAATATAAATAAATCGTATGTGATAAATTTATCAATCAAACATTGAGTTACGTGCCCAAATCCCATAAATCAGATGTTACTATGCTCTAAAACCAGTCTTGAATATATATATTTATTTGATAGACAAAACAGAGTGGGTTTTAAGATGAATTTTATACATGAAATTCAAATCTAACCAACAACACGGTGGATTAGAATGTAAGTAAATATGCATGTAAACTCAAATGTAACAAAATAAGTGATGCAGAGCGGGTGACCAACGGGTTTTTGGAGCGATGAGACCACTAGAAGATGTTCACTAACTAAATTACAGTAATACCAGTGATAGAAATCAAGGGCATCAATCTTTAGGCCTTCAAATAAGCAATTTTGTAATTTTTTAATATTCTTTAGAATTACAATTTCTCTTTGCTAATAAAGTTAAAAATTGATGTCTATTAATTCCAATGGTCACGTAGGATCCCGTAGAATCATTGTTATCTTGATTTTGTTATTTTGGTCATTTTTATATTTTCTTTAATTATTTTAAAAGCGGACTTGCAATCAATGGCAAAACAATTATTTATCAATAATCTTTTCGAGTTTTCTGTTTTTTGACAATTGTGAGACTTGTGATCCTAATATTTATGTCCCATTATCTTGGCAGGTTACTCGGATAAACCGAGCCACTTTATACTTATAGGTTAAGTGATGGTCTATTTTGGGTGCATCGCATGGGATGAACAAGTGTATATGTGGAGATTTTGAGATAGAACCACTATGTTTTGTAGCATCTGTTGCACTCTAGATCGAAATGGTTCCCCAGTCATCTATACAATGCTATAATATAGTATACATGACATTGTCGTAGTGTATACATTACTATCGTAGTGTATGAAAATTAAAAAAAAATTATTATTTTTTTAAATATATTAGTGGATCACAGTTTATATATCATTTCAAATAACAATAAGTACATCAATATTAGTTGAGTGTACAATTTTTTTAATAATCATAAGAAAAACGACGAGAGCTGCAGATGAAACCGCACGTGGACACGGGGGCTGAGTGTATCTTTTTTTCATTGAGATATTGTCTTCCCATAAAAGGACAAAGTGAATTGGTAAGTTATCATCAATATTGTCTTAAGTGCGTTTGAAAACTCAGTTTGAAAAATAGTTTTTAGTTGTTTTATACACAGTTTTTTAGAATGTAATGATGATGTCTACTTTTATGAAACACAGATTTTGAGGCATAATCCTTTGACAAAATCTAATAATGATGATGCATGTAAGCTGGCTTGTTTGATAATAGCTTTCACCTTTTTAAAAAGCTAAAATCCAGGAATTTTTTGTTGTCAAACAGGGCCTTAACATTACTGTTATCTAGAGCTATAGACTAAGAAGAAAAAATGGAACCAAATCTGGGCACTTGCTAACATTCATCTATAAATAGAACCAGCCGCTGCTTCTCAAATTCATAAACCAGTGCTACTCCAAATAATTAGGTCACTTCAAACAATCTTGATCAGCAGTTGATAATGGATTCCAAGTTCATGGTGCCACTTATCCTGGTGAGCATAAATAGTTTTCCAATAGTTACGCACTGTACAATAGATCAACCCCACTTTTTAGTCTAACTTTACACCTAAAACTATATACTTATGTTTTGAAAAATATATGGTATTCTATTTAGGGTAATATTTTTTTGGACCCAGTTTTAATTTCAAAATTGGTTCTGGATCAATTTTAATTGCAAAATTGGTCCAAGTCAATTTTATTACGTCAGCACTGCCACATAATTTATTTATTTTTACTATTTGAGGTGATTACAAATCACTTCTCCTGTACAAAAAAAATCCAAGACAATGCCCATAAGGTCAAACTGAGCTAGGACAAAATTTAAAATTAGGGATAAAAAAAAATTGTCCTTCTATGTTGTTTATGTAGAAGATACATGTACATGTAATTGGGATAAAAAATAAAACAAAAAAATAAACATTATCCTTCAAAATTAAAGATATAGTTGTAGTTCCTTAACTGTTTTTCCTCTCGTTCCAATATCATTGCAGCTACTCTCTTTAGCAGCAGCAGCAACAAAGGTGGCCTTCTCTTCAAGCGACGGATTTCCTACTGTCGCTGAAACCCACTGGAAGACCGTCCTCCCCGACACTGTCATGCCCGTTGTCATCAATGAACTCCTCCATCCCGGTAAGTGAAAGACTTGTTTTATGATGTTGATAAACCTAAGCAGTTGGAAAGCTGATATATTCAGTTCATTTTACAGTCATATACACTATGATAACACAGTATATGAGTATATATATTTCATTTCATATAAAAATATGTACTTCAATAGGAGAGCGTATAATTAAAAAAAATATGGTGTGAACTGCAATAGGCGATGGACATATCATTTTTCAAACAGCTGATATCTACAGTATCTCAATATATATATTTCATTTCATATAACAATATGTACTTCAATAGGAGAGCGTATAATAAAAAATAAAGGATGGATTGCAAATAAGACTAGGCGATGGACATATCATTTTTCTGATAGTTGATCTTCTCCCATTAGTTTGTCTAATGGGTTGGTTGTGTTTTATCGTTTTTTTAATACCATCGGGTTAAACAGAACTAGAATTCAATGTGGGTGAATGATTAAATAGTTCAACCGGCACGAGCATGCACATTAGACTCACCATAAGCCGGGGTTCTAAAACAATATTACCATTAACTTATGCAGCAAAGAGAGGTCATAGTACAGTTACTACCGTCGATGCGTCTCCTATCCCGGTATTAACTTATGGAGCAAATGTAAAATTGAACTCTCTTCATAAAATACCCGATGCAACACTCTTCTCCTTTGAAGACGATCTCAAACGACCCGGCACGCGCATGCGCATCCGACTCACTAAAAGAATGACCGACTCCACATCGTTCCTCCCCTCAAACAAGGCCAAATCCATACCCTTCTCCACCGCCGACCTCCCCAACACTCTCTCCCGCTTCTCCATCAAACCCAAATCCAAACTGGCCCTCCTTATGCAGGAAACCCTACAATTGTGCGAGGCCCCAGCCCTCAAGTCCGAGGAGAAGCACTGCGCGACCTCTCTTGAGTCCATGATCGACTTCGCCGTGTCCGAGCTCGGAACAAACAAAGGGGTCCGAGCGATGGCGACAGTTATAGAGGATCGAAAGGTGGCAGAGAAAAATAATAGCTCATACAAGTGGTACACCGTGGCGGGGATGGCAAAGGAGGTATCAGACATGAAGACGATGATGGTGAACTGCCACCCAATGACGTACGCGTACCTGACCTATTACTGTCACTCGATCAAAGGGACGAGAACTTACGTGGTGCCATTCGTCGGGGATGATGGGACCAAGGCGGAGGTGATGGCGGTGTGTCACACTGACACATCGGAGTGGGATCCGAATCACATATCATTTCAGATGCTGCATGTGAAGCCAGGGACTGTGCCGATATGCCATACTTTGGTGGAGGACATCATTGTCTGGATGACATCGTAGTCATCTTCTCCCCTCTTCCTATAAAGAAAACTGGACTTTCGTTTTACTGCATGTTTTCCTTTGATTTCCCGTTTATATATCTTGTGTGCGCATCTGTGTGGGTTGTATTACTGTTTACTGGCTTATGCAATAAATAAGTGTGTGTGGATTCCAAGACTAAATTTGTGACAAAAAATTTAACCAATAGCGACGGTTAATATGTGTGCAAACATTTTAGGTGTGTCTGAGAAAAATTCAAATTAATCTTTTGTGTGAGTAACAAGAGAAACTATGTGGTCTTTTGTGTGAGCTTTTCGAGACATTCGTACCCTTAAGCAAATGCTGGTTGCTTTCCCCAATTGGAAAATCACACATCTATCGTGAAAGAATTCAGGTGGCGGATGTTCTTGCCCCAACGGGCCAAACCATTTTCAGTCCTTCTCATTGGGAGGACCTTGATGTGCTATCAAGGATGACAAGGCTGGACAAGGACACATTAAAATTAGATAATTTTATTCTTTGCTTCCGGGTTTGCCTGATGTAACTAGGCGTAATTTTATTAATGGGGGTATTTTGTTAAAGGTTGTATTTGATACCTATTCTAATCATCCCATCCCTTTTCTTTTTTTTTGTAAATGTATATTGTACATTTGTAATTTTTGGCAATAAAATACAACTCTCAATTACCAAGCAAAAAAAACAAACACGAACAAGGGAGACTGTGTCAGCCACGGAAAAGGCTGGGTAGTAGAAACCCTGTCCACATCCTCTGCTGTGCAATTTGTGTTGTGATCATGTTATTGTTTTTTCATGGGCCCGCCAAGTCTCACTCAACATGTCGAACGGTGGAAATCCAATTTCATTTATATGATAGACCCCGCCATCTTTTATTTTTTCTTTAAATGCAAGTCTTCCGTGGGCCTTTGACTTTTTTTACTTTTTCAAAAGAAAAGGCAGCCCAAAACATTTTTCAAACCGGCCCTAAGAGTCATCCTTTGATTTAAAGCCTATAACCCAAACCCGCCCAGCCTGAATGACCCTAAATCCGACCCGGGTTCATTGACCGACCAAACTTGGGCCTTACTTTAAGGCCCGGGCCTAGCCCAAGAGCCCGTCTAAACTGGGCCCGATCGGTGGGCCTTTGAGTGCTCAGGTGGGAGGGGGCAAGTGGCCCCCTTCCCACTTTAGTTTTATTTTTATTTTTTAATTATCACCCCAAGAAATATCAGGGGGGATGCCTCCCATTAATTGTTTGCCCCAAGAAATATCAAGGGTTTGCCCCAAAATAAGCCCCCAGTCATTTTCTTTTAAAAGTTTTCGGCACTACAGACCCATCCATGAACCGAAGCATGGCCCGGCTAGGGCTGGTAAACGAACCAAGTCGCTCGGGCTCGGCTTGGTTTGAGCTCATTCAAGCTCGTTCATTTAGACAAATGACTCGGTTAGGCTCGGGACCTGTATTGAGCTTCATTTTATGTTCAAATTCGACTCGTTTGTGTTATTAAAACTTAGTTGAAGCTTGACTAAACTCATTTATAAAATCAGAATATTAAATTAATACAAAGTTATGCTCGTTTAAGCTCATGAACTTGGCTCATTTAGGCTAAAATTTTATTTTCAATCCCTAAAAACCCTAAAATGAAGAAGAACGCTAAGCTCGTTGAGGCTCGTGAGGTCGGCTCGGCTCGGCTCGGCTCGGCTCGACTCGTTTATAAACGAGTCGAGCTTGAACATGTCAAAGCTCGGCTCGTTCAGCTCGTTTATCAACCCTAGGCCCGGCCTTGCCCTGCAGGCACGAAAATGTGGGTAGAGCCTGTGCCGGATTATTTAACTACGGGCTGGCCAGGTTCGGGCCCACTGCACTGACCAATCAGGCCTGTGGGCCGGGCCTGGGCCCTTTTCCACAGTCCGGGTTGGGTCAAGCCGGCCCGTTTCCAATGCAAAGGTTTGCCATCCCCGAATTCTATTTGCCCTTTATATTTTGTTACTATTTTATTGTCATTTTTATATCATCTGAAAGAAGTAGAATTTTAATTTTTTTAAAATAAAAATATGAAGAAAAGAATTCTTTTATGGGTCCATGTTTTAGAATCTCATCTGGGGTCCCATTTACCCAACTCTTTTTTATTGCTGGTCAAACAAACATGATATTGAGTTAACCCCAAAATGATATATAATACAAATCATTTCGATCGTTCCAACACCTCTAGCTAACCATCTGTATTATTATTATATCAATGGCGGACCCCAAAACCTCAATCATCCTACTTGAGGAAAATTATATGTCCAGCACTATTTTGCAGTCCACATTGCTTTTTCATTTTTTTTTAAATTATACTCTCCGTTTAAAATACTTATTGTTATGCGAAATGAGAAAGTTTTTTTTCATACACTATAATAAAGCCCTATACACTATGATAACACAATATAAACTAGCAGGGCGACCCTGAGATCTAAAAATTAGAGTGGGGTCCTAGACGAAATTTTTAAATGGCCCTGTAAAAATAATCTTGCTCAAATATGACTTTATAGATTGTTGTGATGTTGATAAATAAAAGCATAAAAAATCAAATACTTTGATATACTTTATATTTATTTTACATCTGAAAATTAAATATTTAGATAATGAATAAATATGGATTTTCAATATTCGTCATCTAAAAACAATGAGATTTTCATGTCTAAAATTTTAAATTTTATCTCCAATTAACCAGAATATGTGAATATAATTATTAAAAACATATATCCAATAACAAAAAAGAAAAAAACAAGCTACTGAGCCTTCTCTAGGTGGGATCCTAGGCAGCCCACCTACTGAGTCTACACCCAGGGTCGGACATGTACACTAGTGTATTAAGCAATAAAACAAGCTCTGAAATGGATTGAGTGTACAAGCACTCTTAACATTTTATTAAAAGAGATGAAGTAGCGAATGGAGATGAGGAAGGAGATACTAATTAATAATAGAAATATGTGAATTTTGTATTTATACCCATATTAAATATGATATTTTACGTTATACCCCATTAAAAAGCTAATTGCATCTATATTCCTGAAAAAGCATTAAATGTGCCCCTGAGGTTAAGTTCCGTCGGATGAGAGTGGAATATACCGGGAATATTCCATTAACAGCATTAAATGAAAAATGAATTGATCAAACTACCATTTGGACCGTAGGGGCTTGAAAAATTGCATTTATACCCTTGTGTCCATCTGAAATTGCATCTATGCCTCTGTGTCTACCTGATGCTTATAAAACCCATTTTCTTCAACCTCCAGACCCGCTGAAACCCTTTTTTTCTCATCTTCTTTAATGATTGATTGAAAACCTTATAATTATTCAAAACACTAAGATAGATAATGTTTATTTGAGTTTCACTCACAGATTTTATTTTCCATAATAGAAAATCTATCAACAAACATTATTTCAATCATATTATCATAACAGAAAATAATCACAAAATTCATTTTAAAATAAAAACACAATGACTAATTACCCTTAAAAAATTATGAAATGTTAACTCGAGTTCCTTTCATTCTTTTTGAAACCAGAAGTTAGGTATTTCATTCTAAAGTGAAAAACAAAAGAAAAAACATTACAAAAATAATTTTTTTTTTGTTATGGTTGTTCATTTAAATTAAAAACATATTACAAAAAATAACATAATACAAATGATTAACTATTAGATTTTCTATTTATTTATTTGATCTTCTGTATAAATGACACAATAGTATTAAATATGAATTAAATGAAATAATCAAAATTACATGTTACAAAAAAAAAACATAACGTGTTTAAAGACTTTTAATATCAAATTATATCTTCAATTTTATGTGAATATCATGTCAAGAGTGAGTTTTGCAACCTCCAGACCTATTGAAACTCTTTTTTCTCATCTTCTTCAACACAGAAATAAAATATACCAGGATCTAGTTAAATTCTTCATGTTGAAAACCTTACAATTATTCAAAAGAGCAAGATTGATGGTTTCATTGATAGATATAATTTTCCATAACTGAAAATATCAACTAACACTATACAATGATATAACCATACTAGAAAATAAGGCATAATCATCCTAACCATCATAGTGAAAAAATTATAAAAATATTGATTGATAAAATTTTCATGTCAGATGATCCTTAACATGTAGAATAAGCATCAATTAGCAAAATGCACTGCATGGAGACAAAAAAACACCGATTGATTGTAGGATGAACAAAAGCCAAAAACCACAAATTTTATTTCAATGTTGAGATTCCACGAACAAAAATTAAAAGATAATAAAATCTCTAGTTAGCATAATGGGAACCATATGGAACTCAACAATGATCCACTACAGGAATAGAAGAACCAAGTAGAATTTTGATACTTTTTAGGTAAACTATTTAAACAACTATCTTGATTTTAAAATTGATATTACAAATGTTTCAAGAAAAAAAATGGATCTATGTATATTTGTCTATTCATCTACTTATTTTTGTTTTTTCATAAACAAGATTACAATGATATGTGAAATATATAAGCATTGAAAAATACAACACATATGTTCTCTTACATGTTCTTATTCCTGAGCCTTTATCAATCTTCCAAAACTTTCCATAACTAAAAATTAGATTAACATAAGTGGTCATATTCTAATTGCAATACAAAACAACATAACTTATATGTTCAGCCTTGGTTACGGAAACAATCGGAGGGGCACGGTTGTAACACGAAAGAAGTTTTCAGGGATATAGAGGCAATTAGCTTTTCAATGGGGGTATAACGCAAATATCATATTTAACAGGGGTATAAATGTAAAATTCTATGGGGGTAAAAGAGACATTTCGTGGGATAGAGTTAGGTGCGTAACCATAGTTGGTTCAGCCTTGGTAATAGAGAAAGAGGGAGGGGCACAGTTGCAATACGAAATATTGTTTTAGGGGTATAGATGCAATTATCTTTTTAAGAGGGATATAACACAAAATATTTGAAGTGAGCTACTGAGAGGAGAATAAGAAAGTTTGAGGGAGGGGGTGCGAACTGTGGCGATAACAGTGGACCAATAAATATCAGACTGAAATATCTGATAGAGATGAGGGTGGAGGCCCATATATTTTTCTTTCGAAGGTGTTCTCTCATTTTGAAAAACATGTTGATGATAAAATATCAGTTGATGGACATGACGGACCATATATGACAGAGATACATAGTGAATGATATAAATATCAATTGAAATATCTGACGTTGAGATAATGAGAGGAGAATACAAACACAATCTATATATTTATATATGTATGAATGAATCAATCACAACAATAAAATTGGCATTGACCGTGATGTACTAAATTCATTGCCATAATGTTTTGCGATGGACTATAGCAGTTAGAATGTCGCCGTCGTTTCTGGTATCATCATAAGTCTAGCGATATATGGACTAAAACTCAAAAATAGTTATGAGAAAATTGGATTGAGTTGGCCTCTTAAAACATTGGATTGGATTTGGGTTAAATTTCAGCATGAACCAACAAAAATGAGATAAAACTCTACCTAGTTTTCTTAATAATTTTTAAATATTTAAATTCTTATATTAATTTAGAAGCTATATAACTGCAGCAAATCACTATGTTATGGAATATTATTTGATAAATACTTAGCTATTTTATCAATTGCATAATGAAAAAAGAAACATATGTGGTGTGACCCAATATTATTTTTATAATTGTTAATACCACTTAAGGATGAAAGTTTATCATTTTCAACCATTTGTAAATCATCAAGATAAACATGAACATTAATAAATCATATTTAACAAATTTATCTATCAACCTATGAGTTACGTGCCAAATCCCGTAAATCATATATTTGTTACCATGTTCTAAAACCAGTTTTGAATACATATTTATTTGATACATCATTATCGTAGTGTATGAAAATTAAAAAAAATTAAATATATTAATGTATTTTAGTGTATATATAATTTCATGTAAGCGATAAGGGCTGCTAATGGAACTGCAGGCACATATGGACACGGGGGCTGAGTTTTTTTTTTTCATTGAGATATTATCTTCCTACGAAAGGACAAAGTGTCCCAATTCGAGCTATCTAGAGCTAGAGACTAAAATAAAAAAATGGAACCACATTGCCAACATTCACCTATAAATAGCACCAGCCACTGCTTCTCAAAACCATAAACCAGTACTACTACAAAAATTAGATTACTGTCAAACAATTAATCTTGCTTAGCAGTTGTTTGATAATGGATTCCAAGTTCATGGTGCCACTTATCCTGGTGAGCATAAATAGTTTTCCAAAATTTAGGCGTGCCTACAATCGATCAGCCCCACTTTTTAGTCTAACTTTTAGTCCTAAAACCATATACTTATGTATTGAAAAGTATATTGTATTTTTTTTGGTCCCATTTTTAATTGCAAAACTAGTCTAAGTCAATTTAATTATGACAACACTGCCAACTTTTTTTTATACTATTTGACGTTATTACAAATCATGTCTTATATATATAACAAAAAAAACCAAAACAATGCTAATCTGATCAAACTAACCAGGACCAATTTTAAAATTAAAATGTTGGGGTTAAAAACAAAAATTGTCCTTTTGTGTTTTTTATGAGGAAGATACATGTACCTAGGATAAAAAAAAATAAAACAAAAAAATAAACATTATCCTACATATTTAAAATTATAGTTGTAGTTCTTTAACTGTCTTTTTCTATCGACTTCCATTATCATTGCAGCTACTCTCGATAGCAGCAGCAGCAGCAAAGGTGGCCTCGACTTCAAGCAATGGATTTCCTGCTACCGCTGAAGCCCATTGGAAGACCGTCCTCCCCGACACTGCCATGCCCGTTGTCATCAATGAACTCCTCCACCCCGGTGAGTGAAAGACTTGATTTATGATGTTAATAGACCAAAGCAGCCGAAAAGCTTATACATTTAACAGTCCAATACACTATAATAGCACAATATATAAGGTCTATCATAGTGTCCGGAGTAAAAAAAAAAAAAATTTCGAAGAGAGAAAAATAAACTATAATATCTTAGTATATACTTTATTTCATATAAAAATACGTATTTAGCAGGAGAGCGAATAATTAAAAAATAAATTATGTGAACTGCAACAGAGGATGTCCATATCATTTTTCAAAAAGTTGATCTTCTCCCATTAGTTTCTCTAATGGGTTGATTGTGTTTTATCGATTTTTTTATATCTCATCGGATTAACAAAACCAGAATTCAAACAAGTGAATGATTAACCGGTTCAACCGGTCAGGCCAATTCGGTCTCTAAAACTATATTGCCATTAACTTATGCAGCAAAGAGAGGTCATAGTACGGGTGCTACCATCGATTTGGTTCTAAATCTGGCTTACAGAAATGAAAAATTAAACTCTTTCCATAAAATACCCGATGCAACACTCTACTTCCTTGAAGACGACCTCAAACGACCCGGCATGCGCATGCACATTCAACTCACCAAAAGAACAACCGATTCCACGGCGTTCCTCCCCTCAAACAAGGCCAAATCCATACCCTTCTCCACCGTTGATCTCCCCAACACCCTCTCCCGCTTCTCCATCAAACCCAGATCCAAACTGGCCCTCCTCATGCAGGAAACCCTCCAACTGTGCGAGGCCCCATCCATGAAGTCCGAGGAGAAGCACTGCGCGACCTCTCTCGAGTCTATGGTCGACTTCGCCGTGTCCGAGCTCGGCACGAACAAAGGGGTCCAAGCGATGGTGACAGTTTTGGAGGATCGAAAGGCGGTGGCAGAGAAAAAATAATAGCCCATCATACAAGTGGTTACACCGT
>CM060871.1:7581394-7757385 GCA_030737845.1 Acorus calamus | reverse complement strand
GGCTTTGAAAACCACCGGTTCAAAACCTCGTCTACACTCTCAGCCGGACCGGAATTAAACCGGATCCGGTTTTCAAAAACACTGGTCAAAACTTATTTTGACCACGACCGGAATTCAAATTCGAACGCACGAAACGAAAGCCCCCCCAAAACCATAAAAATCACGAAAAAGCCACCCCAACTACCCACCTACAATGGCAATCCCGTAATTCTACCAAAACAATAAACCCAAAACAGAGAAACCGAAAAAAAACACTCACCCCGGAAGCCTGTCGAAGGACCCCGACGTCGTAAACCGGTGTCAGATCCGGCTTAAAAAGCCCGAAATTCCTCTCCGACGTCGACGGCTTCAAATTTTCGTTGAAGAGAGCGAAAATGTAGGTCTCGAACCTCCGATTCGGCATCAATGGAGTCCCCCTCCCGGAGCTGACGTGGCGGATCAGGTTCCCGTTGTACGACATCGCGTTCTCGACGTTCACGGCCGTCTGATCCGGATCCCCAGCCGACGGCCACCCGGTCTCGGCGACGACGATGTCGACGTCGCCGTAGCCGAGTCGCTTCATCGCCGTGTAGACGGCGTCCATCTGCGCGTCGAACATGTTCGTGTAATTGATGCCGGTGGCGGCGTCGAAGACGCCGGAATTCGGCTTGAATAGGGCGTAATTTAGGGTTTTTGGGGCGAATCCGAAGTAGGGTAGGGGTTGATGAGGAAGGGCGTCTTCGTCTTGCGGTGGTAGTCGAGGATCGGACCGATGATCGCGCGGTCGTAGCCGCGGCGGAATCGGCCCGAGGAGGGGGGTTCGGAGACGGAGAGGATACCGAGCGAGTGAGGTGTGGAGACCTGGATGTGGAGGCCGGCGGCGGAGATCGCGGCGGAGAGGGACTGCATCGAGCGGAGGAGGAGGGAGATCAGGACGCGGTCGCCGGTGGCGAGGATCTCGTTGCCCGACGGCGACGCGGGTGATGTTGGTGGCGGGACGAAAGGGAGGAGGTTGGCGGAGACCCAGGCGGATGCGGCGGAGGGGGAGCGGGCGAGGGCGGGGATGTCGCCGTTGGCGGCGGTGACGGTGACGGCGATTCCAGTGCCGGCGAAGGCGCGGAGGAGGGCGGGGTCAGGGGAAAAGAGCTTGACGCGGTCGATGTAGGTGCGTTGTTTGAGGAACGCCGCCACCTGAGGCGGAGGGGGGAGGTTGTCGGCGAGGGTGCCGTAGTTGACGCCGATGGAGAGGGCACTGGAGGCGGCGGAGGCGATCGTGAGGAGGAGAAGGAGAGGCTTTGTGAGGGTTTTAAAAGTGGTCATTTTTGGGGTTTTGTTTTGAATTTTTTTTCTGGAGTTGAATTGATTGGGGTTGGTTGGTTTATAAAGGTGGAGGGGGGAGCGATCATCGACCGTACATTTGTCTTATTTGGATTAGATCATGACCGTTCGCTGAGTCGGTTTCGTGTTTGAGAAAAATTGACGCGTGAAAATTGGCAGTTCATTGACGGTCTAGATTTGATCGTACACAGAGATAATGTTGTTCGATGGCTATCTGCAGCTGGCGGAGGCAGAGATGATTTTAACTTGGGTTGCTTTATGATAATGAGGGTTTCCTCGAACCATAGTTTTATTATTAACGTGTAGGAGCCGACGTGGAAAACGTATAAAAAAATGGATAAAAGTTAACATGTTTAAGGTGCGTTTTAAAACACAGTTTTAAAAAATAATTTTTAACAGTATAATGATAATGACTGTTTTATTAAACACATATTTTGATTAGAGCTGCAACTCGGACGGGTTGGGTTCAGGGTAATCTAACCCGAGTTTTAAACTACTCAACTCTATCCGATTTTCAATCCGAATTGAACCAATCCGAACCCAACCCGTAATTAAATAAACCAACCCGACCCAACTCGAATTGGACTAACCCGACCCCAACCCGATTTTCAACCCGAATTGGACCAACTAGACCCAACCCGAATTTTTAACATAATGTGCAAATTAAATAAATCAACCCGACCCAACCTGTAAGATTAGCTAGGTTTACATAAAATTTA
This sequence comes from Acorus calamus, assembly GCA_030737845.1. NCBI lineage: Eukaryota > Viridiplantae > Streptophyta > Magnoliopsida > Acorales > Acoraceae > Acorus > Acorus calamus. Next base: position 7,755,349 of record CM060871.1, on the reverse strand, counting down.
GGCTACCCATATTAGAAGCTAAAGAATGAAGTCAATGAACGACCATGATTTTTTTTTTAACTATTAGTTTGCGGGTTCGGGTTGGGTCGAGTTGTGAGTGAGGCCAATCTGAACCCAACTCGATTTGTGAGTCAACCCGAATTGGCCAACCCGAACCCGAAGCCGATTTGGTCAACCCAACACATGTAAAAATCGGGTTCAACCCGTTGGGTTCGGGTTCAACCTGACCCAAGTTGCAGCCCTAATTTTGATACACATATAAAATATAATAATGATGATGTATTTAAGTTGACCCGTTTAGTAATAGCTTTTAGTTTTTTATTTTTAAATGATTTTTTTGTTAAAAAAGGTAGATGTTTGCCACTCGATTTAATTACTGAATTTGAATTACAAGATCTGAATGGAGGGAGAATAGAAGACTAAATCAACGTAAAACGAAGTAAAATATAGCAAAAGTAAGCGCTGGCTTAGGTTAGAAGAGCTATCGAACCGATTCCACGACGCTCCCATCTCCGCGCTCACCCCACGATCCGCAATCCCCCTGCTTGAAATTGGACCTCGTTTGCCTTGGCTATAAACCTTCCCCAGTCCCGCATCTAACCTTTAAAATGATGATATATTTAAGTTGACATAACCTTTAAAGTTCAAATATTTTATTTTGTGCGCCAAACACAACCTGAAATGATTCTGAAAAAAATATATTTAATTAAACTTATTTTAACTTTTAATAATAAGTTTCATTTGGAAAACAAATAAAGTGAGTTTCTTAATAATCAAATTTTATTAAATTATACAAAATTATATTTCAAAAATGAGGTTTTAAACTATCCCTCGTGTGTTCTTGTAAAAAAAATTTCGTTGCATTTTTTTCACATAATATATTAATTTTTGAAATGTATGTTTTATTTTTATATAAATAAATATGTTTTATTACATGAATTTTATATTTAATAAAAAAAGAGACTACATGTAAATAGCCTATCTGCCTTTTGTTAGAAGGTTGATGAGCAAATGAATAACCCATGGGATAACATTATACAATTAGCAAGCATTGCAGAATTTAAAACATGAAAGCTTGGCTTGCATGAAAAAGTGGAAATGATGCTCCTCCATATATGAACAATGTCGACTTAATTTAGGAAAACATGCTCCCAACTCCCAAGCCTGCTATTTATGATAACATGAATAATCTGCCATCAAGTGATCTGTGATGCTTGGATACGTGTGATATTGGCTTGGAAAAAATTCAAAATTGGTATTATTATAAATTCAGTTGTAGGTATAATATAAACCTATACTTTTTTTGGTTAACGTAAACTTATCTATAAAAGCTATTCTCATCCATTTTTTGGTTATAAAAGTTCTTTTTGTTAGACTTTTAAAATATAAAAACCAAAATTTGAAAATAAAAGCTGAATTTTAAAAATACCCGTTCAAAACTAGTTTATCTAAAAATTTCTAGGGCTAGGCCCTGGTTTCCATCCTAATCAGGTGCACATTACCACGGTCGAAGAGTAAAATCACAATTATGAGGCTCTAACATGCAAACTGCACAACCTTAAGCAACGCACATCAAAATTATTATAACTTATTAAAGTTCAATAAATATATCGGATGCATACATATATCCAAGCAATGCATAAATAATAAATACATAAAAGGCTTCATACCAGATCATACATCTCTACATACATGCAAGACAGATTACTCAAATCCCAGAAATCAAGGCTGCGGTGGCTCTGCACCATCATGGAGAGCACAACAAACCGTTGCCTTGTGATGTCCTTGGTACACTCTGATGAACTCCCCCGTCGCCATAGACCAAAGCCTCGCACTCGTATCTGAAGATGCTGCATAGGTCAATAATTCAATGTAGTCAGAATGCAACTAGAATGAAAATGGAAAAACAATTAGTCGAAATCCACATGTTTTTGAAGCCAGGCAGAAATTTTTTGATCAAGATCTTATGAAATGCTCAGACTGCATTAGAAATGGGTTTGGACCGGTTTTGGAGATTCTACTTTTGTGAGAATCATACTTGATCTAAACTGAGTTTCCAAATAACCTCAATAGTTGGTTTTTTTTTTTTTTTTTTTTTGATATCGGAGGGACTCCCCGTAGCTGACCTTACGGTCGAGCTGGGAAAGCTACCTCCGCCTAATTACAGGCGGAAATAGTTAATGACATACAGTTAACTTTTATAACCAAGGACATACAGTTAATTACAGGCGGAAATAGTTGGTTTTTGAAGAAGTGAAAAACAGTTTTTAGCTATAAAACATAATTCTCCAAAAACTAAGAAAGGTAAGCTTTATGGAAAGCTATTTTCAAAAGCTACTTTAAGTGAAAAGTAGTTTTTCAAACTCATTTCCAAACACTATCTTGATTGAAAAGATGCGTGTAATTAACTGTATGTCATTACCTGTTATTAAATAGGCCCCATCCACTGAGAACACACAATCCCAAACCCATTTCGTATGTCCTGAGAAGACAACATAAATATGTTATGTTTCAGGAGCAGAATATTATGAAGATGTCGAGATAGATGAATAAAGAACTGCAAGGTATGCATAGACCTTCATCTTCTATGACAAGGACGATGAAGGATTCAAGTAAATTGATGAAAACCATAACAAAAGATTCATTCAGTTAGATGAGATGACTTAACACAATACTTCATCGACAAAATAACACTATAATAGCAACGTTGAATAGAAGACCTGGTGATAGTGATGATTATATACCTGTTAGAGTTTTCTCCAATGTGAAACCATCAACATTCCATATCTTGACAGTGTGATCGGAGGATGCAGTGGCCAGATACCTATGAACAACATCAATGAACGCATGCAAGGTAAGCTTAATGTGGTAAATTCAATTGTGTCAAATTTGTGGGGTACAAAACCTTTGAGGATCACAGTACTCAGGAGACAGCAGGCATTTAAGTATGTAACCATCATGTGCTTGCAGTTTGTGTAGAGGTTCAAAGTTTGTCATGGTCTGCATCAGATCAATATGTCATTATAATGTAATTTAGTATATAAAATTACAACTGAAAAATATTTCATGATATGGTGACAGAGAAACCTGTGTTCCTCGCAGCAAGCGCCAAACATAGCATGTTCCATGGTTATTTGCAGCGACAACTAAGCTTCCATCCCACATAACTGTCAGAGACCTCACAGCTGTATCTACCTCTGGAACCTACATCCATTTAAGCCAAGATAAATACAAGTGAATCTTGTATATTATTGAAAATAAAAAAAGTGACTGATGACCAATATAGATCCAAGAAGGGGAAAAATAAGAAATCCTACCAACTCGCAGCTACATGAATTTGCAGTTAAATCCCACACCCGAATATTTCCATTTTGATCACCAGATATTAGTTCTGTCTGCAAAAGCCAAATTCAGTTGGACCAATGAAAAATAGCCAAAAGTGCGCAATTGAAAAGAAATAATATCAGATTAGCAAAAACATCAGGAATCAGACAAACACCATCATGTCCCGAAAAAAAAGTCATTTTAAATTATGAATAGACATTTCAGGATATAAAAATGAAATAAAACATCAAAAGTAATTCCATTTTAGTGAACTAAAGTGAAGTTGCTTAGACTTCATGGATCTTTCAATAATAGGTGATAAAAACTGTCCTGGCCAACTTTTGAAGATTAGACAATGGGTGATTTGTCAGAATCAAGTTAAGGATGGAAGGTCTAATAATCATTTCCTTTAGAAAAGGTAACTTTTTGAAGATTCTAACAGTAAGAGCATGAAATGGTGACAAAGTAGCACTAATAAGAATTTTCCTTTAGTGTTGGATAAGTTATGAACCCCTAAAAACATGGTTTCTACGAGAAAGGTTTGTGCCAAATAAAAGGTTTATGCTAACAACAAGTGCTTAAAAAAGGCCCATGAAAATTGGCTAATTATTTGTCTCTTATGAATTATATTTGAGATTTGTGAAATTTGGATCAAATGAGAACACCAATGCATTGACTGAAGAGGTACATGAGGTGCAAGAAACCATATATCCACTTTATGTTTCAAGTGGTGTCCTATATGTATGAAGGGCATAAAAAAAGATTAGAGCATTAATTTATCACCACGAAATTCTTATCACAGATTTATAACAAACTTTCAAGCTAATGAAATCTGAAACATAACTGATTTCATGTAGATGGCCTATCATAAAATGCACCACTGCAAATCAAACTAATGAAATCTGAAACATAACTGATTTCATGTGGATGGCCTATCATAAAATGCACCACTGTGAAGAAACATTGAATATCTGACCTGGTTAGGATGTAGGACAACAGTGTTGACAGCTGCACGACTTTCATATTCTCTTTGACAACCTGGAGCCCTGCAATGATAAGCATGAAGAACTAATCATTAGAACTAAAGGTCAGTGCAGTATCCAGCTAATTTGTGATACCAAAAGAATTGTGTGCAACACGTTCAAAAGGGGTAACTTCCAAAGAACACTAAAGAGTTGTGAGAGATAGGTCAACTAAATAAGGTCACACTTATCGAACAAGATATCACGAGAATGTTCCAATGGTTTTGAATAAATATATTGTGGTAGAATTACAATAATTATATGTGCCGCTAAATTAAGGACGAAGGTGAGTTCCTTGCTGTCAGAGTTCGTATATGATTTATAAAAACAAAGTCCAAGCAAGCTTGGTTTCACTTTTTTTTTGTGGCTGAAAAACAAAAGCTCCATGCACAACAATGCCGGTTTGGTTGGGGAAGAAAGTGTGATAAAATACAAAAGGTTAAAGCAGGGTTGGAGTGTTGGACTCACACACTCCTATTATACCATATTTCTTGTTCAGTTAACTTTGGCTTTATACTATATGGGTCTTACTAGATTTGGTGGATCCCAGAGCAGGGTTGGAGTGTTGGACACACACACACACTTTTTATCCATATTTCTTGTTCAGTTCACTTTGGCTTTATACTATATGGGTCTTATTAGATTTGGTGGATCCCACAAAGACTGAAAGTCCAACATTCAGAGTTAAACTTCCTGAAGGTGATGACTCCAACATTCAGAGTCCATGTCCAATGGTAAGTTCCATTCCTGCATAAATATTATGCCTGAAAATCCACAACTCAAAACAATCTGACCATCTCAGCAGTGTTTCTGTCCAATCATTATATTTCAAATGATATGTTTAGTTTTTCCTCTCCTGTTCACTATGATATCCTAATTCTTATGCTGAAACCACTGAATTAGTTGCGAGCATCCCTAAAAGCCCACACACACTCAAGCTTTGTTTATATATGTTTAACATAACAACTGGATTCACATATAATTAGTTGGAACCTCTGCCAAAAAAAATAGGTTTTCCATGTTAAGCAGGAAAAATTCTAGTACATTCAAAGTACAATTATCATGCATTCATTGTATCTGTAACAAATTAATATGTGGGAACTGGGAAATGATACCTCAAATCCCAAATCTTTACTGTGCCATCTTCAGAACCTGAATACATCCAGTTGCCATCACATTGAAATCCAACTGCCATCACATTGTTAGTATGTGAATCATAGCTCATAACCTGACATGAGAGGAGGAAAAAAATATAAATGCACATAAGGGAATTAGTTTGTGCACAAGTAATAAGGTTATGCTAGGGCTAAAATATGAACCTAGCCTCATATTATGCGAACATGCAGACAAGTAGATTGGCCTTTCTAAGACATAGAAGTGAAGATGTTGCCCTTCCTAAAACATGGGTATCGAAAGATATTGTGCAAATTTAATATTTTGAAAATTATTGTATTATACAAATGTGCCATCCAAATAAATGAAAAACCATTTAGAATACTAAAAGATAATTTCTTCCAATATTTTCCATAGTTATACAGACATATATGCAAACTGGAAATTTTGGAGGCATTGATGTCATATGATATGCATATCAGATCTGCACCCTTGTACCATGCCAAAACAAGATAAATAAAAAAAAGGGCACATTAACATTGAGAATTAAACAAAGAAGGCATACCGGCTGGGTACTGTTTGAGTTGACTTCAAAAAGACGAATGTGGGGATTCCCAGCTGCAGCAATGTACTGCTTATCTGGTGTTATTTCGAGCCGATTAACTTGCTACACACATGAAATTCACCAAATCAAGTTTAAGACCAAGGGTAACTACCACAGAAATTCAATAATGATAAAAAAGGGTAACTACCACAGAAATTCAATAATGATAAAAAAAGAGTTAAATTTGCAAATATTTCGAAAGCATCACAAATGCATATAATCTGACATTCCTACAAGGCTGCGAGTTCTCATATGAAACCATCAGTGAGGAATAACTGAAACAAATAATCATTCTACAAGCAGGGGGCAAATTACGCATGAATACATTCACTTCAGACTGGTACATGTTCCAAATTCAATCTGCATGTACTATGAGAAACTAAAATGCATCATGAAAGCAAAAATGGCAAGAGCAGCAAGTACAGCTGTTCTTTTCAAAATTTATATTCAACTGACAACAAATAGACTAATGATACGACAACTCATGCAGGCGCAGCTAAGATAGGTTAGAGAAGAAACAAAACGAAATAGCATTTATTGTGAAATTACAAATAAGGAAAATAGACTTGCAAACAGAAACCAGTGAGGATTTGTACTAAAAAGAGGGGAGCCATATAAATACTTTAAAAGTTTGAAGGGAACAAACAATTGGGTTCAGACAAATCAACGTTGTTCAATCTCCAATATAGATAATAAAAGACAGTTCATTTGATTTGTACTAAAAAGAGGGGAGGCATATAAACTTTCTGAAGCAAACAAACAAATGGCTTCAGACTAATCAATATTGTTCAATGTCCAATAACCATAATAAAAAACAGTTTTTTTGAGATAGAATATAAAAGACAGTTTAGTTGATTCACATATGTTAAAAAACTTTAATATCTATCTTTAGTGTGGACAGTTTAGTGTGGACAATATTCTATCTATCTTTAATAGGTTTCGACAATTAGAAAGCTGCAATTTTTAAGAAGGGATTTGCTGACTGATTATATATTAAGGTCATAATAATGGGAAGGAGAATGTCACTAAATGGCAAAAAGAGATAATTTTAACTATATTGTTAGTCACACATGACAGAATAAATTAAATTAACATTCAACGGCCAAAGGTAAGGATCGTATCCAAGTCTCTCCTCTTCCAGCATTTATCGTGAGACTGCTCTTGAATGTCAATCTAATGCCACCCAACTACGTGTTGAAAACTAGAAGAGGTCACTTTGCGCTTTAAAAATGCCAAAAGTTAAAACCATATCCAATCTCTCCCCTCCCAACACCCTCAATTACAAATTAAAATCTAAACAACTCCTAATGTCAACTAAACAATTCACACAAAATCCAAAATTTGATCCACATTTACCACTTATAAAACATTAACCATAAAAATTTTTAAACTTGAATCGAAACCAAAAGAACTTCAAATCCCAAAATCGGGGAAAGATCGATCGTCGGCTCACCGAGTCGGGGTGTTGAAGGGTTCGATAGCACCGGCCGCTCTTCGCCTCCCAGAACCTGATCGTGTGATCGTAACTGGCCGTCGCCAGTATTACCGACGGCTGACTCATCCCGGAAAACCCTACCGAAACAAAAAACACACGCCATTGAATATCGGAATACACACGAATAACCTCAGAAAGAAAAACAAGAAAATCGAAGTTTTGGTGATCACCTCTTAATCGAACAAATCATCCGTCACTGTTCAGCGACATATTTTGTTTGTCGACCTAAATATCGACCGCCATAGACGCGCACGTGCGGAGGGAGATCTTAAAGGAGAGACGGGTGAGAATAAGAAATCCGGCGTGTCGATAAAGGAGGAGGGCCAGGGATTATTTCACGGGGGCAGTTACTATCACCCCCATCAACTCCCCCACCCACCCCTTATAATTTTTTTTTTTTTTTTTTTTTATCCTAACCCACTCCTCTATTATAAAAAAAAAAAACTCTCGAACACATCACGACGATCCAGGCCCTAATTGAGACCGACGGCCTCCTCGTCGTTGACGTTAGAGCTCCCGCCGAAATGAGGATAAACGCGAGGTTACAGACGGCGTCGAGTGCCATCACCATGAGCCTCAAGTACCCCCATTCGGCAACGACGTTCGCCACCGCCGTCCCTGTCGCGGGTTGGCCTCTTTTTAGAGAGAGAGAGGGGTTGGTTTGGGAGTCGGTGATGATTGGTAGAGAGGGTTTTTTTTAATGGAGGGGTGGGTTAGGATAAAAAAAAATGATAAGGGGTGGGTGGAAGAGTTGATGGGGTGGTAGTAACTGCCCCCTTATTTCACATATACCTAGACTGGGCCCTTCCACCATTAAGCCCAGTAAATGTTGGACCTGGGCCAGACAAAGGGGAGGGAGACTTTGGAGCCTCGGGCCAGGGATTATTTCACATACCCAGACTGGGCCCGTCCGCTATTAAGCCCATTAAATATTGGGCCTGGGCCGGACCCGGAGAGGGAGGCTTTGGAGCACGGGCGCTGATACACACCATCCGTTTTGCAGCTCAGTCTATACTCAACCATGATGAGACTGAAAAATGGGTCAAGTGTAACAATGCTCATTATTTCATAAAAATGATGTATATATTCATATCATCTTATTATCACTTATTATGACATAATTGATTATTTAAACTCAATAAATAATATTTTATCATTTATTCTATCTTATTCTCCGCACCTAGGAAGGGGTACAAGGTTGCCTTCACACAATGGACATGCTGGATTTGAGTGATAGATATGTATGAGAATTAATATTTCGGGGACAATGCGGAGCTCCACTGCCCCCCAAAATTAAATTTTAAATTTTTTTTTTTCAAATGACGATAAAAGTACCTTGCTTTCCAATAAAAGAGTGATACACAAAAAATTCATAATGTCTTACATACTGCATTGTGAATTGTGGCTTCACAAAATCACAAGCCAGTAAACACACACACACAACATTACAAAGCATAATACAAACAGAGATGCACACACACATGCAATTGATGTCGCCGTTGTCTAGCGAAGATCGGGAAGATGATATCCAAGTGTTTAAAGTTCTACCATAGTGCATAGGATAAAAAAATTATTTTTTCATTGAAGAAAAAATACATTATCGTATCTCTGTATATACTTCATTTCGTATGAAAAAATATACTTCAATAAGAAAATGTATGATTTTTTAAAAATAAAAATGGTGTGGACTGCAAATGGTCCTGCACAAGGGTTTGGACATATCATTTCCAATTTAATTTAAGTATATGTACTAAAAAGTTAGGATTTGGGGGGCTCCTTAATTGAGAACTGTGAGGTCGCCTGGCCCATCCTGAATCCAGGTCAACTCTGAATATCCATCTGAAATACATGAGAGTTGAAATAGGTCAATTATCAGTTAGGGTGCCACTATTTGCACCCCTATATTACTACTACAATTTTTGATATTGATCACGGTTGTTTTGATCACGCTTTATCGTAATAATTATGATCACGCTTTTTTTAAAACCGTAATCTTTAAAATATATGTGATCACATGTTTTAGTAAACCGTGATCTTTATGGTATTAAAGATCACGGTTTACTAAAACATGTGATTGTTTAATAAATATTTGATCACGGTTAACTCAAAGCGTGATTGTTTCATAAATAAAAGATTACGATTTAAATGAAAGCGTGATTGTTTTTTAATTAATAGATCATGTTATCATAAAAAGTGTGATTGTTTCTATAGTAAAAGATCACGCTTTAAATGAAACCGTGATCGTTGACTAAATAAAAAACCTAATGTGGTCCCCAACATAGAATCCCATTCGACCCCACATCGCGACCCCATCTTCTCTGCCGACCCCACCTTCTAGCCCCCCCTGACTCCAGCCCCTCCGCGCCGCTACCGCCGCTACTGCAGACACTGCCGCTGTCGCCGCCACTGCCGCTGCTGCCATTGCCGCTTCCCCCATTCATCCTCTGTTAGTGGGTATGTCTCTCTCACCCTTTGTGTGTATCTTTCAGCCTATGCAATTTATTCAAGCTTCACTTGAATTTTATTGTTGTTGTAGATTAGTTTTTAGATCATGGTGCTTTGGGAGGGAATTTGATTTTTTTGGAGGTTGATGTGCCTTTTTTTTATGGACTTGGGGTCCGTTTAAATGATAAATGGTGGTGTTTCAGCCTATACAATCACAGTTTTTACGAAAACCGTGATAATTTATCATTTTTTATCACACTTTCGAACTGTGATTAAAAAGATAATATAAACAATCACGTTCTAGTAGATCACGGTTTAAAACCGTAATCAAATATCTTTAATTACGGTTTTAAACCGTGATCAATGTTAGAAATTGTAGTAGTGTATTTTCCTCGCACACTCAAAGTAGACGGTTCATGGATAAATGATCCATTTATAACTAAGTTCTTTACACACCCACTGTTTTTAAACTGGTTCGACAAGCGGTAGGTCGACGTATTCTTATATGGTCAACAGTCAGCCTGTCGACGGTGTTTCAATTTGTCTACACAAACTCTGTCGATATGGAAACAGAGAGGAACCAGAGGTTCTGCTTGTGGTTTGACACTTGTATGCAGTCAAGAAATCCAAAACAGTTCGACATGTGTGTGTTGAAACATGGTGGACATATGCACCTCGACTGTTTGATAATTTCAATGTCGACCTGCATGAATTCCGTCGATTGTCGATGCATGCAAATTGATGTCGGGGACAACATTGAACCATATATAGAACAAAAAATTCATTGAATCACGTAAATATGTCATACAAAAAAAATTCATTGTTTTACAAAAAGTTCAAATAAGATGCACAACCATCATCAATTTTAATAAAAGGCACAAAAAGTTCACACCACACATGAAATAAATTCAAACCCCATAATGTAGTAGTGATGACTCTTGAAAACCAACCAGACCCTTCGAGGGCTAGATGACTCAACAAACGTGGACACAACAGTCTCAGAGCATAGGAACGTCGCTACTGCCATGGTCTCAGTTCGCATGTTCAGCTGATTCAGCCTTGCAAGGCTAGATGCCTAGATGGGCGTTCGTGGTTCGGGCTCTGGCTTGCCACCGTCCTCGCCATCTAACATGGTCTGACCCTTCTCAACAAGCATGGATGACTGCCAGGAGATAAAGTCCGTAAAGAAAGGCCATGAAAGAGGGGACGATGAAGCAGGCAGAGGCAGAGGCAGAGCCACCTTGGGACTAGGGTATATTGATGGGCACGTCTACACCCACCAACCATTTACCTATTAACACCAATCAAAACATAAAAAAAAATATTTAAATTTAATTTAAATATCACTATTTTCACCATATAAAATTTTTGAAAACTAAGAATTCTTAGTTGTGTAACAACTAATCCACAAGATTTCCTCGATATCTTTCTCCATATAAAATTTCGTGCGATTACGAATATTATAACCCTTGATTTAATTTATAAATAATTGTGGACCTCAAGAGTTGTGGTAATGGTATACATATCTAAGCATTCAATCAGATGGATACGTTAATATCCATATTTTAACTTTCAAATTCAGATATGAATATTAATTTTCAGATTCAAATCCTTCTGGATACGGATCGGATAATGATATTTTTCGGATGACTTACATGTTTAAATTTTAATAACGTTCAAAAAAGCAGCTACTAATTCTGAGACTTGCATGGACCTTCGAGATCAAGGAAAAAAGAATTTTCATGATAAAAAATTTTGAAAGAGAAAAATACACCATTATATCTTCATATATACTTCATTTCATATAACATAATATGTGATTAAATGAATATATAATTTAAAAAAAAATAAAAACGGTGTACTATGATAGGGTTGCAATGTTGACTATATCATTTTCTATTAAATAGCCCTTGAAATATATCATGGTAGATTATATGTCTTATGTCATTATATATATTATGTATCACATGTGTAACTCTTTTGTAACTGTATATATAAAGAGTTTAGATTAGACTCTAATAGGAATACAATGAATCCAATTCTCTCTCTTATTGTAACATATCTCCATACGAGAAAAAAGTGTCAAATTATCTTCCACTATTGATTGCTTTATCTGCTCATCAACTTGCATGCATATTATATTGTATAATTGTGTATATATCTGCTCATCTACAAAGCGCGAGGATGGGCGTACCGGAGGGCATTTTTGTAATTTCAACATGATCATTTTACAAAAAGACCCTTATATGTGTTATAAATCCCTGATTTATAATCAGATCCTAACAAAAATCGGTTTTCTTGGACTTTTTGCAGATCCAACCCCGGGTTCTACCAGTTTCACAACTAGATTCTTCTGTGTTACAAATAGTGAAACATGTTCTTAATTCTATTTCAAGATTTATAAGTAAGTCCCTAATATCAAAATATGACTTACCGAATTTCAAATTTCATTAATGATTTTTCAGACTATTAAGATATCCATAAAATTATAAAATATAATATTTTAGTCATACTAATAAATATATAAATCACATATAGAATTGGACTCATTTGATCCCCATCAAGTTATTGATGGATGTCTTGCTTTTAAATTTAAAACCTGTTCTGCTTCTTCTTTTTTAAAATTAAAATTGATTTTGGATCAATGTATATCCCTTTTTCTTTTTATGAAAATAAATATATTTTTAGTTTTTTCAAGGCAGTGTTTTTTTTATTGATTAGATTGTTTGTAGAAGGTTTGGTAATCGATTTTTTTAATGGACAGTGATCGAAAATTGGATTATGTGGTTGCTGTGCATACTCTCATCGAAGGTAATGGTTGATTTTTTTTGTAGTCTTAGTTTTGGTTGATAAAAATGATTGAATCTAAAACTTTATGAAAATTAATGTCCTTGAAAGAGAAGAAATAAATATTTATTTTATTTTATTTTTAATATAACTTTGAGTGGATCTTCACTTAATGTTAGAAACAGTCCCAAATAAAACCCCAAATGCAGTTCTCACATACTTTAATTTTTTAAAATAGTAAACGTTGCACCATTTCAAATTTAATGTAATCATTTTTAGTAAATGTTAAAAAAATTAATAAGGTGTATATCTCATATACGGAGGTATATATATGCATCGTTAGATGACTATTAAATGACTAATGATGTATATGATGAGGGTGTATTTCGAATTGTAAAAGGAATTGTTATATGAAAAATAAATATATGCTAAAATATAATAATACATTTTTTGTTTCAAAAATATAAAATATACATAATAGAACTCCAATGATCAAAAATTGTTTTTATTTTAAAAGAATTGCTTATAATAATATAAACTCTTGTTTATCTTTTTATTATAATATAAAATAATTGATACAATTCAATTGATATTTGAGTATTGATTATGCGCCGGTGCGGGTACCATCCAACTAGTATATATATGAAATATCTTGGATTTAATGGAATGACGTGTTGGATGTGTGTGCCGCTTCATTGGAGTTGGAAAACTTGGATTTATTTCTTCTCTTGGGGACCAAAAGAGAATCTTTTCCGTAGATGGCGTGACCCATTTTTGTTGTATGTGTTTTGTTTTATTCATCAAATTGGGTACTTTATCTTCCTGAATTGCATTGGCCACATAATCTATCACATATCATACATGCATGCATGTACAGATGGGAATAAATTAATTAAGAGTCGTGCAAGTGTCCACATGTAGCTACGTAGTCACATCAATGTAAAAGCAGCTTGCACACGAGGGCGGCTCATGTAGGGCTGGTGTACGAATCAATCCGTTTGGGCACTACTCGGGCTTGTTTGTGCTTGTTTAATTAGACAAATGAACGAATTTAAACAAGTTTAAAACTCGATTATGCTAGAGACCTAAATCGAATTTCATTTTGTGTTTAAACTCGATTCGTTTGTGTTATAAAAAACTTAGGTAAAACTTAGTTCAACTGTTTTGTAAAATCAGAATATTAAATCAATACAAAGTTATACTCGTTTAATCTCATGAACTTGACTCATTTATGCTAAAATTTTATTTTCAACCCCTAAAAACCTTAAAATGAAAAAAAACACTAGACTCGTTTAAGTTCATGATCTCGACTTGACTTTATTTGACTCAGCTTGTTTATTACGAATCGAGCTTGAACATGTTAAAACTCGACTTGACTCATTTACGACCCTAGGCTCATGCATGTCAATGAGTCAATAAGAGTGTCTGTTGATGCTTAAGGGGTCCACGTACCCATCAGGCCATCACTCCCACTATCTCTACCACCAATTCATGGGATTGGTTATATTATCCTTTCAGTTTTTTTTTTTTTTGATGGTTGATGAGAATTTTGTTTGGGTGGTGAAGCACAAAATAAATAACATAAAATAAATTGAGAAGTATGTCGTGCTGCCACTAGGTCAACAGAGTACTGCTATCTACAGCTAGAGACTAATAAAAAAAAAAATCACTTGCCGACATTCACCTATAAATAGCACCAGCGTCTGTTCTCAAAATCATAAACCAGTGCTACTACAAATAATTAGGTTACTGTCAAACAATCTTGATTTGGAGTTCATAATGGATTCCAAGTTCATGGTGTCACTTATCCTGGTGAGCATAAATAATTTTCCAAAAGTTAGGCGCTACTACAATCGCTCAGCCCCAATTTTTAGTCCTAGAACCATATGCTTTAGTTCGAAAAATATATGGTATTCTATTTAGGGCAATTTTGTTTCTTGATCACCAGTATTTTTTTAATTTTAAAATTGGCTCTTGATCAATTTTAATCGTAAAACTGATTTGAATCAGTTTGACTGCGTTGTCATTTCAACACTGAGTGAATTATTATTATTGATTTTTTTTATGTAGGAATCTTGCAAAACATGATTACGTTATTAAAAAAAAAACTATTATATACTTTTAGGATAACGTCAGAGACTTTCCCACTCCCAAATGAATTTTCATGGTACAATCCTCACATGTATTTGGGGTGAAAAATAAAACTACAATTGATGTTGGTTATAACATTATTATTCTTCAAAATTATAATTGTATATAGTTACATAAATTTATTTTACTGTAATTTTTTTTCCTTCCAATGTGATAAATTTATTTTACTGTAATTTTTTTTCCTTCCAATGTGATTGCAGCTACTCTCGATAGCAGCAACAAAGATGACCTTGTCTTCAAGCGATGGATTTCCTGCTGCTGCTGAAATCCACTGGAAGACCATCCTCCCCCACACTCCCATGCCCGCTGTCATCAAACAACTCCTCCACCTTGGTCAGTGAAAGACTTGCTTTATCATGTTGATAGACCAAAACATCTGATCTTCTCCCATTAGTTTCTCTAGCTATCAACCTATCAAATTATTAATTTTTTAGTATCACTATTTACTTATGCAGCAAAGAGAGGTCACACTACAGCTCCTGTCATCGTTAAGTATGACCGTAATACAACTTATAGGGTCCGTTACAGAAATGTAACATCGGTCAAACAAACTGATGCAACACTCTTCTTCTTGGAAGACGACCTCAAACGACCCGGCAAGCGCATGCTCATCCGACTCACCAAAAGAATAACCGATTCCGCGGCGTTCCTCCCCCTAAAAGAGGCCAAATCCATACCCTTCTCCACCGCCGACCTCCCCAACACCCTCACCCGCTTCTCCATCAAACCCAAATCCAAACTCGCTTTCCTCATGCAGGAAACCCTCCAACTGTGCGAGGCCCCGCCCCTCAAGTCCGAGGAGAAGCACTGCGCGACCTCTCTCGAGTCCATGGTCGACTTTGCCGTGTCCGAGCTCGGAACAAACAAAGGGATCCGAGCGATGGCGACGGTTATAGAGGATCGAAAGGCGACAGAGACGGAAAAAAATAGCCCAGACAAGTGGTACAAGTGGTACACCGTGGCGGGGACAGCGAAGGAGGTGTCAGACGCTAAGGCGAAGACGTTGAACTGCCACCCACAGACGTTTGCGTACCTGACCTACTATTGTCACTCAATCGCGGGGACGAGGACTTACGTGGTGCCCTTCATCGGAGATGACGGGACCAAGGCGGAGGTGGTGGCGGTGTGTCACACTGACACGTCAGAGTGGGACCCGAAGTACATAGCGTTTCAGATGCTGCATGTGAAGCCGGGAACTGTGCCGATATGCCATATTTTAGTGGCGGACACCATCGTCTGGATGACAATATAAGAGTCATCCGATCTTCTCTCCTCTTTTCCCAATATCTAAAAAACAGGGCTTCTTAGAGGGTTGTTCTTCATGTGTTCCTTCGAATTCCCGTCTATGCTGTGTGCGCATCCGTGTTTATTTTACTTACTGTGCTCCTTGGAGGGGTATTTATTACTGGCTTGTGAACTACACTCACTATGAAATAAATAAAAGTGTGTTGATCCAATTATTCAATTTTAATATTTATATGAAGGAAATAATTTGTTTAGTACGTCCCAAGGCACTCTTAATGCAAAAACATACTATGCTATTATAGTAGAATGTGATTTTATTATAAAAAAAACCTTCATAATATGATAGTACAATAGACACTATACTTTGTCATCAAATAGAGGCGACTGATGTGGCACCATAATAAGTACCCACCCATCCAAATATTCTTGTTGACCAAGTTTCTTTGCATTTTTCAAGTAGTCTAAGGGTCCGTTTGGTAGCGCGTTTGGGGGCGATTCCGCTTTTTAAAAAGCAGATTCCGCCCAAACGCGCAACCAAACGGGTCGGATTCCGGTGGGATCAAAAGCTGGATTCCTTTTAATTTATCTCTCGAAATCCGTGTTTTTAAAATCTCAAAAATAACACTTTTTGGTCGGAATCGATTTTTTGAATTAAAAAGCAATTTTTTCTACCAAACATTAAATTCCTTCCAAATATTGATTCCTGAATTAAAAAAAAGCATCACAAAAAAGTCAAAGGTCTAAAATCATCTTAAAAACAGCTTTATTCTTAAATCTACTTTTCAATATGTGTTTCCAAACGGACCCTAAGTCTTTCTGTTTTTCTAAGAAGTTTTTTGAGTTTATCATGAGTCCTTTTTTAGAAAACAAAAAGGTTTAAATGCCTTGCATTTTTTCAAGAGTCCTTGAAAGTCTAAATGGTGAGTCTCTAGCTAGCATGTTCTTTGTAAGCCTATATATAAGCACTAAGTCATTGTAAGCGTCTTCATCTCAGAATTATTCAATAGATGCTCTTGTTTCTGTGGATTCAAGAGTCAAGACATTCTTGAGAGGAAGATGTGCTCTTCTTCTTTCTTGACGTTTCCACTTCGTTAGATCCATACCCTTCTCGACAACACCCTCTCCCGCTTCTCCATCAAACCCAAATCCAAACGGGCCCTCCTCATGCAGGAAAACCCTCCAACTGTGCGAGGCCCTAGCACTGAAGTCCGAACATGTGTCTACTGGCTTGTGACTCTGTGAAGCTATTATTTGCAATCCAATATAAGAATAAAACATTATGGACTTTCTGTGTTGATAATTACTCCTCACGGGAATGTTAATTGCAGGGTACTGATATACAATTTATGAAATTTTTTAGTACATTTTTTAACAGATAACTTTGATCGGGATATTTTTGATAAAATCAAAATACAACAGGAGTACACATATATGAAAACCCAAAAATAGATAGACAATGTGCATTTAGTTCGAATGAGTATATACAACTATTATACGCTTTTAAAAATACATTTATTATTAAAAGAGCAATTTTCTATTCAGCCCATTTACAATCTCATATACCTCGTTAGCCACATGCACTCAGTGTAATGAGTAATTTGCATCATTAAATTTTTTTTTACATATTCCATAAATGAGTCCATATAATTTATAGAAGTATACTTAATTTTTAACAAAAATTATATATCTTATTGAATAAGATAATATTATTTAAAAAATAAAAATAAAAAGGGTGCGAACTACATTTAGAGGTGGAAAGGTATACATCAAAGCTTTTTTCTTTTTCGAAGCGCTGTTATACTAAATCATTTTTACAATTTCAAACACAATCATATATATCACCCACTCCATTTATTGTAACAAAGTATATAATCCGTTGTAAATTTTTTATATTTTATATAATATTATTCAATGAATTAAAATATATAATTTACTTTTTATGAAAACACACAGCTATATGATATTCAGAAAATAAAACAGAAGAAATTTTGTTGAAAAGACGGCAGACGGCTCCAAGCCCAAGGCCCCCTCCAAGAAGTCTCATCCGGGCCCAAATTCTAGTGGGCCTAATGGCGGGTGGGCCCAGTCAGGGAAGCGGATGAATAACCCCCTCACAAGCCTCCTTTTTGCAGTAGCAATAGACTGCATTCCCCCACGCAGAGTGTGGATCCTAAGCCTAAAAATGATATCATTCAATTTTTAGAAAATATACTTTAACATTTTATAAAAGTACATATCTCATTAGAGGATGTATATGATTTAAAAAAATATAAAAACATGGGTAGATTGTTTTTGGACTGTAAAATGGATTGAATGTAACATTTTATATTAATTAATGGAGTGCATGTGAGTGGGTCGAGTGCTAGTTTGTGGTGGATTTGGTTGTGCTTGGAAAATGAACATGTACTTCATATGGAAAGTGTATTTTATTTAAAAAAAAGCAAAAATAATGTGTATTGTTGTTAGGGCTGCACAAGGGACATGACATATCATTTTCCTACTCACATACATTGGGGGCCCATTTCATCGCCTAAGGTTGGTTTATCTCGGTTGATATCAGGGCCATCCTTGCATGTTCCTATTCGGATTCAAATATTTTTGTGTGAGAAATGCATACCCCTATGTGGCTTAAGATGTGTTTGATTGCGCGATTGCACAACTTTTGTGTTTTCAAAAAAGCTGCTTCTACAATCATGCAACTAAATAGTTTTACCGTAAAAAAAATATGATTTTCAAAAATTAGGGGAGTGAGCCTGCAAAATCGGTTTTATAACTCAGATTCTTACAGAATCAGTTTTGCAATCATGCAACTAAATGCACTCTCGGTGAAATGGTGTCACACAGGTGGAACAAAAATATTTTAAAATGCATGCATAACATGTTGTGTATAACATTTTAAGATTCTATCACCCAGCCTATGGTTGACAGAGTTTCCCTCGTTACTCAGTTACACAGAAGATTGATTTGAACTTTTACGCACCCTAAAATGCGCCCAAGCTAAAAAGTAGCTATTAGTTATGATTTTGGTCACAAAGGTCTTATGTGGATAAGGCCTACCACTGTGATTGCGCTGAAAATATAATTCGATGCACCAATTTAAACAGAGATTGGCGTCGACAAATCTTGCTAGCGAGGTTTGCATCGTCAGTGTAAAAATGGGCATGTCGATGGTATAATTGAGAAATTACCAAAGTACCCATGATCTATCCTCCCGTTATACAACCCCCCGTCTCCGAATTGAAAGGGCAACGCAGCATGTATGTACTTCATAGTGCAGCGCCATATATTCTGTCCAATATATTGCGTTTATTATAGTACATAGTATTTTATCATAGTGTATGGAATAAAAAAATTTAAAAGAAAAAAATATATTATTATATCTTCATATATATTTCATTTCATTTAACATAATATGTGATTAAATGAATATATAATTTTAAAAAAAATAAAAATGGTGTACTATGATAGGGGCGGAGTGCCGACCATATCATTTTCCATTAAATAACCCTTAAAATATGTCATGTTAAATTATATATGTTATGTCATTACATATATTATGTATTACATGTGTAACTTTTATGAAACTTTACATATAAAGAGCTTAGACTTTAAAAAGAATACAAAGAATCCAATTCTCTCAATTATTGTAATATTTCCATATGAGAAAAAGGTGTCAAATTATCTTCCACTACTGATTGCTTTATCTCCTCATCAACTTGCGTGCATATTATATTATATAATTGTGTGTATATATGAAATATCTCCACGTCGATGGCATTGCGGCTGGTGTTTAATGGACTGACGTCTTGGATGTGTTTGCCGCTTCATTGGAGTTGGAAACCTTGGATTTATTTCTTCTCTTGGGGGCCAAAGGGGAATCTTATCCATAGATGGTGTGACCCATTTTTGTTGTATATGTTTTGTTTTACTCGTCCAATTGGGTGCTTTATCTTCATGAATCGCATTGGCCACCTAATCTATCAGATACACATTGATACATGCATGCATGTACAGATCGGAAATAAATAAATTAATTAAGAGTCGTGCAAGTGTCCACATGTAGTTACGTAGTCACATCAATGTAAATGCAGCTTGCGCACGAGGGCGGCTCATGCATGTCAATGAGTCAATAAGAGTGCCTGTTGATGCTCAAGGGATCCACCCTTTACTCCCACTCTCTACCATGGATTCATGGGATTGGTTAAGTTATCCTTTCATTTTCTTTGTTTAATGGTTGATGAGAAATTTGTTTGGGTGGTGAAGCAACTCGAATGTGTCGTCATGCATTTTATTGAGTCTGATTCAGTTAGGATTAGCTTCGATCAATCCTGTCAGTATCAAATTGTACAGTTCAATAATGGAACTACACAATATATGAATCGAACTGCACAGTTAATTGTTAGGTATATATTGAACTTTTTTATTGGATCCAGTCATCTACCGGATAAAACATAGATTACTAAATATCATTAATATCTCATAGGAGAGTGAACATGTACCTAACAATTGATTATGCAGTTCGATGCCGACATGATTGACTTGTTTTTTTTATATCTTGATTCAAGTGTGTAATCCATCACTATTTTTCTACTCAAACAGAATCTTAAGATTGTAAATAAATAAACTCGTCGAACTAACAAATCAGCTAAACTTAAATATTAAATTCTCAGATAAAAACTAACTTTTGAAAGTCTAGTAGAAAGGACTTTCAAAAATTGGGAATGACGCAAGATTATCCATTGCGACCGGCAAGGCTATCAATTAGGTGGCCACGTAGGCCCCCTTGAGGCTCCTAACAGGTGGGTCAATTTATTTTATTAATAATGATTCCTAGATCCTAATTTTACAAGTTCTAAATAGATCCCATGAGGTGGCATGTGTTTAACACCTATTATATCTTTATTTTGATTATTTTATTTTTTTGATAACTGATCCTCATAAAATAATGAGACAATTATGATTGATTAAATAAAAAATAAAAACCGATCTTTAAATTAAAAAAAAGTGAAAGCGAGTCGCTTGCAAATGAGAGGAAGGTGGTTGAGTCTCTCTCTTCTCGGGTTTCAGATGCACTGAACCGGATGCAATGTCAGTCAATAGCTGAGGCGAGTCTTGAAAAACAAATAGAGAAGCAAAAATGTGTTGTGGATGATCTGAAGTTGGAAGCTTTAATCAGGGAGGATATCTATCAGTTTGTTTTAAGGGATGCAATCAATGGCCAAAGATGTGAGTTGGATGATTTGGTTATTGAAACTCTCATGCAAGATATTTACAATGTCATTTGTCTTAAACACTGTAATAGGTGCTGAAGAAACCATCGATTTATTGGTGATGGAGCATGACAGGGAAAAGAATCACCATGAAGCAATACTTTTGAAAAATGAGCAAGCTTTAGCTTCTGAGATCAAAGAAAAAGAGGCGTTAAGGCAAGAATTAACAATCCTCAATTTCTTTGTTCTACTGTTTTTAATGTTAGTTACATTTAATTTATATATGATTTGTACGATGTTAATGCTACATTTCTGATATCGAACATACTCATATTCTAATTTTTGTTAATTCATAAATGAACAGTTTGAAATGTAACATTCATTTGTGTATTGCATTTGTTTCAATGCAAATAATAATTTATATTTGTTATATTTATTAATGTAACAATCAAAGATGTGATGTCGATTCCAACCTTTGAAGCGTTGAGATTGACAGAGAAGACGGTCGGAGAGCTTTCTATCTTCCTACCTTTGAAGGTCGCCATTGGAGACAAGGAAGGTGAAGTAAATCGAAAGCGATGTCAGATATTCTTTTGTTGTATTTACATTGTGGAAAATGTGTATTGATTTATACTGTTACACTTATAAATGTAATAATTAATGAATATTGCGGTTTAATGCGAAAAATACACATTTAAACAATACACAGTTTTTTGTAATTTTGTTACATTTGAAATGTAACAGTTTTGTAAATGTGTGTTATTTTTTGTATTTACATTTTGAAATGTAACAATCTTGTAACGACATAATGTTATTTAACATGCGAATTCATGGATATTTCAAGGATCAATCATATTATTATTCATAACTATTTGGTTTGCAGGGGAATCTGCTACATTTCTTCTCCTGTTTTTTTGTTTCTACAAACTTTTTTTAACATGAATGTTATAAACTGTTGCATTTACATATTTATGTTATATTTATGCATCACTGTTACATTCTATAATAGTTATAATCATAAAAAAAAACTGAAACGTTTTTTGTGTTATTTAGGTAATTTTGGTGTAATTTTGATGCAAGATAATTTAGGTGATTTTTGTGTAAGTTAGGTAAGTTTTGGTGTTAAATTTATAGGAATTTCAAAATTTAAATTTTGAAATAGACAAATTTTAAAGTGTGATATATTTTTCATAATAGACAAATTTTAAAATAGACAAATTCAAATTAATGTGAAAGATTAATAAGTGAAAAATAGAAATTTGGGTTAATAGGATCTATTTTTAATGATGGAGATATTTGTATTTTGCCATTTTATCCATTTTCAAAAGTCAATAAGCCAACCAATAAGGTGATGACACCTCATGGGGCCTGTGAGTGGGGCCTATGAGTTGGGGCCTAAGTATCATCACTGTTATTTTATTAATTTTATTATAAAAAAATTCATTGGGATTAAATGGTTTTGACCATCATATTTTTTTGTGGGCGGTGGATTCTTCTTAAAAATTCAATATACTTATTATTTATTAATTTTATTTTAATATATACGCAACTTGCCTAGATGAACACTAATAATATCATCAGGGCTGCCAAGCCATGGTTATCCGTAGAGGATAAGTGTATGAGATATTGAAATATTATCTTTATACAAAGGGAAGTGAGAGATCATTGTCTTTATACAGTACTACTATCTAGAGCTAGACTAAAAAAAATGGAACCACATCATGGGCACTTGCCAACATTCACCTATAAATAGCACCAGCCGCAGCTTCTCAAAACCATAAACCTTTGCTACTACAAATAATTAGGTTACTGTCAAACAATCTTGATTAGCAGTTGATAATGGATTCCAAGTTCATGGTGCCACTTATCCTGGTGAGCATTAATAGTTTTCCAAAATTTAGGCGCTGCTACAATTGGTAAACCCCACGTTTTGGTCTAACAATTACTACTGGAACTATATGTTTTGAAAAGTATAGGGCATTCTATTTTGGGTAATTTTTATTTTTGGTCCCAGTATTTTTAAAATTTCAAAATTGATTCTGGATCAATTTTAATTATAAAATTGACCCTAAATCAGCTTTGAGGTGACATAAAATCAAATTGACTCAGGGCTAATTTTAAAATTATAAAAAATGGGGTTAAAAATGAAAATTATCCTTCCATTTATTTTTATATAAAAGATAACATGTATCTGGGATGAAAAATAAAACTACAATTGATGTTATTAGTTTTACATTACCCTTCAAAATTATAGTTGTAGTTCTATGAATTGTCTTTCCTCTCTTTCCAATTTCCAATGTCAATATTGCAGCTACTCTCGATAGTAGTAGTAGAGGTGGCATTGTCCTCAAGCGATGGATTTCTTGTAGACACTGAATCCTATTGGAAGACCATCCTCCCAAACACTGCCATGCCAGTTGTCATCAATGAACTCCTCCACCCCGGTAAGTGATGTTGATAGATAGTTGAACTACTCTAATAATCGGGGCGGAAATTGATAGGACATATTTGTATCTATATCTATTCGTATTCATATAAGAAAATATATATTTATACGATATATGGTGGATATTTATTTTAAAAATTATTTATATTCAATCTGAAAATTTGAATTTGGATTTCAATAAGGATATGAAATATGTGAAGAATCTAAATGGATATGTATATGATTCAAGTATCCAAAAATAAAATCATATATCTAATACCTGAAATATAAAAAAAAATATATGATAATCTAATATAAAACATAAAATTATAAGTATACACATAAAATATTGCATAATTGAATATAAAAAAAAAATCATACCAAGCCCAAGAATATAAATATATAAATAAAATAAAAAATAGGAAGCAAAATAGATCGAATATCATCATATTTGTATCCAATCCATAATTTTTTGGATATAGATAATTTATTTCATATACAATACAAATTTTGATAATTTTTAAAATTTTAAATACAAATATCTTTCAAATAATTGATAGATTTAATCTACTCCTTCCATGTTGTAATTCTCTGCTTTTTTTATGCTTATGATTTTTAATGTAGGGATGACATATCAACATGATTAAAATCAAATGGTGAGGATTAATGACTATTCCAAATTTAAAATCATCAAATGAAAAATAGACCACCGATGAAATCAAACACACAAAAAAAAAAAAAAATCAGAGGATCCAAACCCATTATACACACAAAATATTGCATGATTGAATATAAAAAAAAAATCATACTAAGCCCAAGAATATAAATATATAAATAAAATAAAAAATAGGAAGCAAAATAGATCGAATATCATCATATTTGTATCCAATCCATAATTTTTTGGATATAGATAATTTATTTCATATACAATACAAATTTTGATAATTTTAAATTTTTAAATACAAATATCTTTCAAATAATTGATAGATTTAATCTACTCCTTCCATGTTGTAATTCTCTGCTTTCTTTATGCTTATGATTTTTAATGTAGGGATGACATATCAACATGATTAAAATCAAATGGTGAGGATTAACAAGTATTCCAAATTTAAAATCATCAAATGAAAAATAGACCACCATTTCCCATGATAAAATCAAACATACAAAAAGAAAAAGAAATCAGAGGATCGAAACCCTTTTCTTCTCTATCAATCCATCAAATAAATAAATTCTAGTGAAATTCGCAGAAATAGCCCCCTCACAGCATCTATTTGCATAAATAACCTCCCCCATCCAATATTTGGAAAAACTAGCCCGGTTGACTCTGCCTTTTTTTATTTCAACAGGAGAAGTGTTATATCTCCAGCTCTCCTGATCCTCCTCTTCGCTCTCATATTTCTTTACTAATATTTGTTATCAAATTCAAATAAAATCCGATAATATTGAAATATTGAAATTTTAGATAAATATAAAATCATAATAGATAAGATTGAGATAAAAATTAAATTTTTAATTTCATTTAATTTAATAGATGAGATTGAGATAATTTTTTTAGTTATATTATAATTTAAAATTTAATTAAATTATAATTCAAGTTTTAAAATTTAACAATCTTATCTATTAAATTAAATATATTTCATAATTTAAACTTTATCTCATTATTTTCTATTAAGATTTTATTTAAAATTTAAAATCTCATGTAGTTAAAATTTTAAAATTTAAATCTTATCTATTGAGATTGAGATAAAATTCAAAAATATTGTTTCAATCTTAACTGATTTTATTTTAATTTGATAATAAATATACATAAAAAAATATAAGAGAGAAGGTAGGATCACATTGGAGACACACATTGGAGACGTGTTATAAAAAGAACTAGTTTTTACAAATATTGGATGAGAAGGGCTATTTGTACAAAATGCCCTAAATTGTAATTAATATCACCATTAACCTATGCAGCAAAGAGAGGTCATAAGAGGGACCCTATCTTCATTCCTTTGGGTGGCGTTGATGCATACAAGAGGGGTTACGTAAATGTAAAATTGAATTCTCTCCATAAAATACCCAATGCAACACTATTCTCACCAAAAGAACGACCGACTCCACATCATTCCTCCCCTCAAACGAGGCCAAATCCATCCCCTTCTCCACCGCCGACCTCCAAAACACCCTCTCCCGCTTCTCCATCAAACCCAAATCCAAACTCGCCCTCCTCATACAGGAAACCCTCCAACTGTGCGAGGCCCCAGCCCTGAAGTCTGAGGTAAAGCACTGCGCGACCTCTCTCGAGTCCATGGTTGACTTCGCCGTGTCCAAACTCGGGACAAACAAAGGGGTCCAAGCGATGGTGACGGTTTTGGAGGATCGAAAGGCGGCAGAGAAAAAAAATAACCCATACAAGTGGTATACCGTGGCGGGGACGGCGAAAGAGGTATCAAATGCTAAGGCGACGACTGTGAACTGTCACCCGCAGACGTACGTGTACCTCACCTATTACTGTCACTCGCTCAAAGGGACGAGGACCTACGTGGTGCCCTTCGTCGGGGATGACGGAACCAAGGCCGAGGTGGTGGCAGTGTGTCACACTGACACGTCGGAGTGGGACCCGAAACACATATCGTTTCAGATGCTACATGTCAGGCCGGGAACTGGGACAATTTGCCATACTATGGAAGAGGACACCATCGTCTGGATGACATCGTAGTAATCCTTCTCTCTCCTCCAGTTAAAAAACTGGGTTGTGGTTGTACTGCATGTGTTCCTTCGATTTCCCGTCTCTATATATATGCTGTGTGCGCATCTGTATTAGTTATGCGTACCGCGTACTGTGATCCGGAGGACGACGACATAAATTGCATGCTTGCATGCATGCCTTTGATTTGATTGTCGGCGTCGTCACTCGTGTGTGCTATATATGTGTGTGTGCATCTATCTATTTGTATCATGCATGCTTTGTAATGGTGCTTGTGTGTCTACTGGCTTGTGATCTTGTGAAGCCACAATTCCCAGTGCAGCATAAGACATTATGGACTTTCTGTGTTGATATACAATTACGCTATGGAGAATGTCAGGGAAAGTTTTAGCGGTTAATTGCAGTTGATATATATCTTATTAAATTTTTAGTTATATTTTGATAAAATCGAAACATACCATAGGTACATGTGTAAAAAAAACTAATATATATATATATATATATATATATATATATATAATGTGCATTTAATTCGTGTGAGTATATATACTCTCTTTTTTTATATATAAATTAAGTATATGCTTTTAAAAATACGTTTATTTTTGAAAGAGCATGGTTCAATTCAGTACATTTTACAATCTCATTAACTACCTTTTTATCCATCTGCACTCAATGTAACGAGGTATTTGCATCATCAAGCTGTTTTACACATTTCATAAATGATTCCATACAATATATTAGAGTATTTACTTAAATTTTCATAAAACTACATATCTCGTTAAATAAGATAATACTTTTTTTTAAGTGTGAAACTACATTTAGAGCTGGAAAGGTATCAACGTTCATTTTCTTTTAGAAAGAGCGTTGTTATACTCAATCTTTTTATAGTCTCAAAAGCAGTCACATATACCACCCCCTCTATTTGCTGTAACGAGGTATATAACTCATAGTTTTTTCACATTTTCTATAAATAATATTTTCAATTAATTGAAATATATAATTCATTTTCTTATAAAAAGTACATGGCTCGATAGATGATGTATATGATATTTAGAAAATAAAACATAGAAAAATTGTGTTTTAAATTGTAAAATAGACTGGTGTAACATTTTGCTGAAAAGATCTCAGACGGCTCCAAACCCAAGGCCCCCCCAGGTAGGGGTGGTAAAAGAGCCGAACGAGCTTTGCTTTGATATTTTCAAGCTCGACTCATTTATAAACGATCTGAGCCGAGCCGAGACAAGCTCACGAGCCTAGTGTTCTTCTTCATTTTAAGGTTTTTAGGGGTTGAAAATAAAATTTTAGCCTAAATAAGCCAAGCTCATGAGTCTAAACAAGCATAACTTTGTATTGATATAATGTTCTGTTTTTATAAATGAGTGCATCGAAGCTTAACTAAGTTTTTTATAACACAAACTAGTTGAGTTTGAACACAAAATGAAACTCGATCCAGGTCTCGGTCTAACCGAGCTTTAAAAATTGTTCAAACCCATTCATTTGTCTAATTGAACGAGTCCGAACGAGTTTAAACCGAGCCAATCCCGAGCCAATCTCGTCCTGGCCCAAAACCTAGTGGGCCTAAGGGCGGGTGGGCCCAGTAAAGGGAGGTATAGGAATAAGGAAAATGATGTGTCTTGTGCACCCCCTCACACCGTTTTTCATTTTTTTAAAATCATGCACTTCCCCATTTAAGTTCACGCTATTATAAGAAATGAAATATATATTAAGATACATTAGTATATTTTTTTCGTTTAGAAAAAATAATAAATCATTTTGTGTCGTACACTATAATAAAACCTCATACAATATATTGCGCTTTCATAGTGTATGGAGCTACAAAATGGACTAAGTGTATCAGCGCTCGTAGAAATAATCCCCGCCCCGAGGCCTCCTTTTTCCACAAGCTAGATTTTTTTGGGGAGCAACTATATGTAACGCCCCCAAGTCCACCACCATTATTAAGCGATGGAGACGGTGTGTTAGTTAACATAAAACCTCAAATTTCATAGTAATATAAAGGATTTAATCATTATTCATCCAGGCATAATCAAATATTTATAACTAAACTAAATTGATAAATTAAAAATAAAATATCATCAGGATCTAACAATAATTCATCCCAAGATTGTATGATTACATACATAATCTTTATTAAAACTTAATAATCTTTACAATTTTTTGGATAGAGCTAAGGAATGTTCACTACATGTCAAAAGAAAGACTTTACTCAACTTAATAGAAATACAATGGCTAGATGACAAAAGTAGACGATGTAAGCTCAATCATTAAACAGTACTAGTTAAATGCACGTGCAAATGAGCGTGTTTGGAAATCATTGCAAGAGAAATGAATGGAACCAAGTGATTCTACAATTTTATAGCAATCCCATAGAGAGGTATGCAAAATTGAAGCACATTTGTTTAAACCAAACATAAAGTAGAACAACAATTTAAGGAGGGAGCTGAATGACTTGAAAATATAAGAGCATGCAAAGTACAGAAAAATTGAATCTTAAATAATGTACCTAATATGTCATTTGAACTTATTACAGATTCATAAGTTTAGTTAAGTTTGATGATGCTGCGTATGTTACATCGGAAACACCTAATTTAGTTGTCCCCACGGCTTTAAGCCAGTGGATCAGGAGTCAGGACGTCGGCGTCCTTGTGATGCTCTCAGGATCGATTCTTGCTGGTTGGCGAGAATGAAAAAAACCAGTGTCGCCCTTGTCCGGGGGCCTCTATGTACCCAAAAAAAAAAACCAACAAATTTAGTTATATACAAAAAGATGGGAACTCAGATGTCCCTCAAATTATGCACTACATTTATACATATTATACCCAAAAAAATGTACAATAAAAAATATTGTGTGATTGTAGCGAACAAAAGTGAATTTTTATTTCTCCTGTGATAAAGGTTAGATCTTGCTGATTGACAAAACAATCAGCCTTCTTGCACTGCGGAACTCATTTTTGAAGCAGTCCAGATCGAAATAGTATTCTTTTCCAATCAAATTTTCAATTTCAAGATTACAATTTATTTATGGGATTTTTAGTTTTAAGTCCCAGTAAACTGTCGAATTTAGCGATCGATCTCTCACTTCTTCATATTTTGATTTTAGTCCCAACATTTAAATGATAATTTAAGAATAAGTCCCTCCCAGGTAGGGGTGATAAACGAGCCGAACGAGCCGAGCTTTGACATGTTCAAGCTCGGCTCGTTTATAAACTTGTCGAGCCGAGCCAAGCTCACGAGCCTCAACGAGCTTAGCGTTTTTCTTCATTTTAGGGTTTTTAGGGATTGAAAATAAAATTTTAGCCTAAATGAGCCAAGTTCATGAGCTTAAACGAGCATAACTTTGTATTAATTTAATATTCTGATTTTATAAAGGAGTTTAGTCAAGCTTCAACTAAGTTTTAATAACACAAACGAGTCGAATTTGAACATAAAATGAAGCTCGATACAGGTCCCGAGCCTAACCGAGCTTTAAAACTTGTTTAAGCTCGCTCATTTGTCTAAATGAACGAGTCTGAACGAGCTCAAACCGAACCGAGCCCGAGCGGCTTGGTTTGTTTACCAACCCTACTCCCAGGGACTTATTCCTAAATTATCATTTAAATGTAGAGACTAAAATCAAAATATGAAGAAGTGAGAGATCGATCGCTAAATTCGATAGTTTACTGGGACTTAAAACTAAAAATCCCATAAATAAATTGTAATCTTGAAATTGAAAATTTGATTGGAAAAGAATACTATTTCGATCTGGACTGCTTCAAAAATGAGTTCCGCAGCGCAAGAAGGCTGATTGTTTTGTCAATCAGCAAGATCTAACCTTTATCACAGGAGAAATAAAAATTCACTTTTGTTCGCTACAATCACACAATATTTTTTATTGTACATTTTTTTTGGGTATAATATAAGTATAAATGTTGATAATTTAGGAATAAGTCCCTGGGATTATTAAGTTTGTTTTCAGTCCCTCAGAGGGACCTATTCCTAAATTATCATTTAAATGTAGGGACTAAAACTAAAATATGAAGAAGTGAGAGATCGATCGCTAAATTCGATAGTTTACGGGGACTTAAAACTAAAAATCCCTTTATTTATATTTATTTTTATTTTTTTGTGCTTGCAAGCAATTCTAAACATCAATTGCTAATATTACAAAACTCAAATCATACCAATAAACCTAATAAAATCTATCAGCAACAACCTCTCATGATCTCTATTCATTTTTTCCCAAGTTGTAGACTAAAGGAGTAAGCATGAAAGCACCATGAAATCTTGTAACCCGGAAAGACTTGAATAAATCATAGTTTAAATCTTCATTTTACCTAGAAACTCAAATTATATCCATAGATCTATAATAAAAAATCTATCAGCATCTCTCGCATCCATTTCGGCGATCATATACTTGACACCCACCAGCGACCTCTCTCCCTAGAACTCACTCTACCACTACCTTGAAACCCCTTCAGCTTTCTCCCTCCTTGCAGCTCACTCAACCTCTAACATCGTCTCACACTTTATCCCACTCTTCCACGCTAAAAGACTTCATCTTTCTATGACTAAATTCATGTGATGAATGAATTTTCCTCTCTAAGAAATTCTATAAACCCTCTAAAGCTCTGTTCATCAATTTTTGAGGAAGAGCAATTTTTCCTTGTCCTTCACTTATCCTCTCCTTTTAACACACTTGAAATCTTGAGTAGTCGAGCTTGTAAGTTCTTTATGTGGATTTTAGTGATTCAGAGCTTATGGGGGTGTGAGGAGTCCTATGCATTTAATAAAATAAACATATGGATTCATATGCTTCCTCGACCAATCATCATCAGCAAACAATCACTCAAGTTTCTTGAATATCAGTGCATACATTCCCCTAAAACACTCATACAAGAAACCCATATAAATCTAGAACACACAGAATTCAGTCCTTTTTACACACAATTCATTTCACAACAAATCAAACATTGAGTAAAATAAAAAAAGTGAGCCTTAAACCTAAAAAAGAAACCGGGATACCTAAATCACAAAATTAAATTATAGCATACAATCTATTTTAAAACGAGCTAATGAACCTACACAAAATAATGTATGTATAGGCAATCAAATTTACTCTGCTATGATAAAGTGAAATTCTCACGACTCGTATATAGAAAACCCAATTACCTCAGACAAGAGCTTCAAGAAAACAACCTCCTATTTCTTGGATTCCTTGCAAAAACATAAAGATTGTGAGATTAAGCATATAAAAATATATGATTGGGAAAAGTGAAACATGACACGTTCAATTTACAGCTCTCCAAACACGTGCCAGTATCATATATAACATCTGAGAGTAATCAATAATATCTCCATAGTAAACATGGTATGATAATAAAAAACCAAAAGATGATATAAATGAATATCCGTGGATACATTCCCCTAAAACACTCATACAAGCGCGTGTTTGGAAGTCATTGCAAGAGAAATGAATGGAACCAATAAATTATGCAATTTTATAGCTAGCAGTCCCATACAGAGAGGTATGCAAAATCGAAGAACATTTATTTAAACTCAGCATACAGGAAAATGACCTGAAAATATAAAAGCATGCAAAGTACAGATAAATTGAATATTAAATAACATACCTAAGGGCCATACTCTGATTTTAAAAATATCAACTTTCATTTGAACCTGTTACAAATTAACTTTGAAGAAGAACATCAGCTATAAACATGCAGAAGTTTATTGAATTAATATAGGAAAGTATATATTTTAAAACAAAGATGATAAATTCCATAGTTTAGTTATATACAAAAAGATGGGAACTCAAATGTCCCTCAAACTATACAAAATGTACATCTAAGAGGGTTGATGCTGCTGCTTACATTACACCAAAAAAACCAAAGTTTAGTTATATACCAAAAAGATGGGAATTCAGATGTCCCTTAAACTATACACTACAAAATCTACATCTAAGAGGTTTGGTGATGTTGATTATATTACACCAACAAAAATGTACAATCAAAAGGTGTTGTGATAAAAGTTTGATCTCGCTGATTGACAAAACAATCAGTCCTTTTGCTCCATGGAACTCATTTTTGGAGTTGAAATAATATTATTTTTTAGTGAAATCTTTGACTTCAAGATCACAAATCTTTCTCTTTTTTTTTGCAGTGCCAACCTGCAAGCAATTCTAAACATGCATGAATGCAGAGGAATAAAAACATGAAAAACAATAAAATAAAATATAAATTGGGGAAAACAGATAAACGAATTAAAAATAAACAATTTTTTTGAATATTAATAAAAAATAGGAATTAAAAAATAAAAAATTAAACAAATTTTTTTAAAAAAATTAAAAACCAATAAATAAATAAATAAACACCCAAATTTGGATATAAAAATAAGAACAGGGAAAAGAGATGAGAACGAATATAAAAAAAATCAGAAACTAAAAACCATTAAAAAATTCTGAAAATTAAGCAACGAAAATCAGAATGTAAAAACTAAACTAAAAAATCAGAAAATTTTAAAAAATCAGAAAATTAAAAGAAAAAAATTAAATAATTTTAGAAATTAAAAACAGAAAATAAAAAATACAGAAATAAAAACCAAAATAACAATAATATCCGAAAATTAAGCAAAAAAATTCAGAAAGTAAAAACCACATTAAAAAAAAATCTGAAAATTAAGCAAAAGACTATTCCAAAAAAAAAAAAAAAAATCAAACACAAAATCGGATCATTTGTGGTGAAGTAAATAAGAGCCTGATAAGAAAGGATGTACATCTGCATGAGTTGATAAACAAAACAGAGAGTGGGTTTTAAGATGAGTTTTACATTTGAAACTCAAATCCAACCAAGATCACGGTGGATTAGATGTAAGTAAATATGCATGTAAACTCAAATCGAAGTAAATATGCATGTGCCACGAGCAATCTGGGTTACCCGGATAAACCGAGTCATTATTATCCGTATATGTTAAGTGATGGTCTATTTTGGGTGCACCCCAGAGGATGAGCAAGTGTAGGAGGGGAGATATATATTCAAATAAGGAAAAAGATATACCTATCCCTCATTCCCTCATTGTAGCCCGTTTTGTAGTGCAGCTCGTTTTTCACTTTTTATAAAATCATATATTCATCTTTTGAAGTGAATGTTATTATATGAAATGATGTATATACTGAAATACATTAGTGTATTTTTTTTCATGGTGAAAAAATGAAATTTTTTTTGAGTCATATACTATGTTAGAAACCTATATGCTATGATAAAGAAGTATACGCGTATGAGCTGTAAAATGGGCTGCAACGACGGGCTGCGTGTATCAGGGCTCTTCAAATAAAGGCCACTCCGTTTAATTTACAGCTCATCTATATACTACAATAATATAAACGACATTAGCATTATCGTAGTGCATGTATCATTTTATATAACAGTATGTATTTTAATAATTTGGGTGTCAAAATTTTTAGAGAAAAAGAAAGAAGACTAGGATAACCGAAGAGGGCTAAGTGTCTCATTCATTCAATAATTTTCTTCACTGTGATACTATCTTCGGGCCAAAGGCACAGAGTGACCCAATTGGCCTGTGATCATTGTCTTAACAGTACTGCTACCTAGAGCTAGAGAAAAAAAAAATGGATCCCCGTCTTGGCAACTGGCCAACATTCACCTATAAATAGCACCAGCGACTGCTTCTCAAAATCATAAACCAGTGCTACTACAAAGGATTAGGTTATTGTCAAACAATCTTTATAGGAGTTTATAATGGATTCCAAGTTCATGGTGTCACTTATCCTGGTGAGCATAAATTATTTTCCAAATGTTAGGCGCTGCTTCAATCGATCAGCCCCACTTTTTAGTATAATTTATAGTCCTAGAACCATATGCTTTCGTTTGAAAAATATATGGTATCCTATTTAGGGTAATTTTTATTCTTGATTACCAGTACTTTTTTAATTTTAAAATTGACTCTTGGTCAATTTTATTTGTAAAAATTAAACTACAATTGATGTTGGTTATAACATTATTATCCTTGAAAATTAGCTCGTGCTCGGAACAAATAATGTTATAACCAACGTCAATTGTAGTTTAATTTTTTACCCCAAATACACGTGTAGATTGTCGTGCGTGGGAATTCATTTCAGACTGTCCCTAACATTATTATAAAAATATATAAAAGGTTTTTTAATTTTAAAACTACCCGTGTGACAGTTTGACCCAATCAGCATTGTTACCTCATGCTGATCTGTATTGTTTTTTCTTTTTCTTTTTTTAAAACATAAGAGGCGTGACAATTATGTCTTGCATGATTCTTTTATTATAAAATAACAACAACAATAATAATAATAATGAAATGACAACGTAATCAAACCGACTCAAATCAATTTTATAAATAAAATTGACCAAGAGTCAATTTTAAAATTAAAAAAATACTGGTAATCAAGAATAAAAATTACCCTAAATAGGATACCATATATTTTTCAAACGAAAGCATATGGTTCTAGGATTATAAATTATACTAAAAAGTGGGGCTGATCGATTGAAGCAGCGCCTAACATTTGGAAAATAATTTATGCTCACCAGGATAAGTGACACCATGAACTTGGAATCCATTATGAACTCCTAATAAAGATTGTTTGACAATAACCTAATCATTTGTAGTAGCACTGGTTTATGATTTTGAGAAGCAGTCGCTGGTGCTATTTATAGGTGAATGTTGGCCAGTTGCCAAGACGGGGATCCATTTTTTTTCTCTCTAGCTCTAGGTAGCAGTACTGTTAAGACAATGATCACAGGCCAATTGGGTCACTCTGTGCCTTTGGCCCGAAGATAGTATCACAGTGAAGAATATTATTGAATGAATGAGACACTTAGCCCTCTTCGGTTATCCTAGTCTTCTTTCTTTTTCTCTAAAAATTGACACCTAAATTATTAAAATACATACTGTTATATAAAATGATACATACACTACGATAATGCTAATGTCGTTTATATTATTGTAGTATATAGATGAGCTGTAAATTAAACGGAGTGGCCTTTATTTGAAGAGCGTTGATACACGCAGCCCGTCGTTGCAGCTCTTTTTGTAGCTCATACGCTATGACAAAGAAGTATATACTAATTTATCATAGCATATAGGTTTCTAACATAGTATATGACTAAAAAAAAATTCATTTTTTTACTATGAAAAAAAATACACTAATGTATTTCAGTATATATATCATTTCATATAATAGCATGCACTTCAAATGATGAATATATGATTTTATAAAAAATGAAAAACGAGCTGCACTACAAAACGGGCTACAATGAGGGAATGAGGGATACGTATATCTTTTTCCTTATTTGAATATATATCTCCCCTCCTACACTTGCTCATCCCCTGGGGTGCACCCAAAATAGACCATCAGTTAACCTATACGGATAATAATGACTCAGTTTATCCGGGTAACCCAGATTGCTCGTGGCACATGCATATTTACTTCGATTTGAGTTTACATGCATATTTACTTACATCTAATCCACCGTGATGTTGGTTGGATTTGAGTTTCAAATGTAAAACTCATCTTAAAACCCACTCTCTGTTTTGTTTATCAACTCATGCAGATGTACATCCTTTCTTATCAGGCTCTTATTTACTTCACCACAAATGATCCGATTTTGGGTTATATGGATATATAAAGATTGCAGGGAGTTAAATGGATTTAGACAAAATTTCAAAGGGGTTATATGGATTTTTCCCTTACAGAAAATGAGGTTAGTTATGCAAATTGAGACAAGATTTATATAAAGTTCGGTGTCCCACAGCCAATCTAACTACGTAGCCATGACTCAAAATTTTTGTTAAGGAAAAATGTTTAAGAAATAATCATTTATGCTGATATTTTTTAATCATGCTATATTGAAAATTTTAAATTACATATTTATCTAACGAACTATATAACTTCACAAAAAAATTGTGGGTTCTGCGGGTTCTTAGTGAGTCTGAAATTGTTCTCGATGCACTCCATGTATGTCAGATATGGCGCCAGCGCAGCTCCCGTGTGCCCCCCCACCCCCCATTTAGCGACTGATGATTCCTCATGTTTTAGGATCTCGTCTAGGGCCCCATTTATCTAGTTATATATTATTTTTTAGGGCATGACAAACACGATATATAATAGTATACAAATCTTTCGATCAATCTAGTAATTCTAGCTAACCCGCTATGACAATATTACATCAATAGCGGACCCAGAACCTCAATCATCATACTTGAGGAAAATTATAATTCCATCACCATATGCAACCTCATTTACAATACACTGTTATTTGTCTTTTAAAAAATAATTGTACTATGTTATTGAAATACGTACTGTTATACGAAATGAAATTCTTTTGTTTCATATACACTACAACAGAACCCTATACATTATAATAAAATAATATTATATTATATCATTATAGTGTATGAAGTGTAAAAAGAGTTGTAAAATGAATTAATTACACGAGCGCTCTTAAATTTTTATTAAAAGATCGATGGAGTGTCGAATGGAGATAAGGAAGGGGGGTACTATTTAATGATAGAAATATCGATTGAAATATCTTATGTGAGATAATGAGAGGCGAATTCAAACAAAATTTTGGGCAGGGGGTGCGAACCTGGGCGATAATAGTGGACCTCGAAATATCAGACTGAAATATCTGATAGAGATAAGGGTGGGGACTATATATTTTTCTTTCGATGGTGTTCTCTCATTTAATTTTGAAACACATGGGGAAACCTGGGATCGATAATAATTGTGGAACAAATATCAGCTGTTAGAGATGACGTAGACAATATAATCAATCATAGAAATATCTAGATGATGTGAGATAATGAGAGAGGAGAATACAAACAAAATTTGAATGTGGGTGAATCTATCACAACCATAAATTAACCCCCGTTTAAAATATGAATATGATTTATTCTTATATATATATTTATCCAAGCACAAATGAGTATAAATAAAGGTAAAATGATTTTGTATTTGGTTGTGTTTTGAATTATTCTCGTTGGTAAACAAAAGAATAAATATTTTGTTGTTTAGGTAAAATATGAATAAAGTATGAATAATGATTTATAAAATGT
The DNA here is from genome assembly GCA_030737845.1 of Acorus calamus. Classification (NCBI taxonomy): domain Eukaryota; kingdom Viridiplantae; phylum Streptophyta; class Magnoliopsida; order Acorales; family Acoraceae; genus Acorus; species Acorus calamus. The sequence continues at coordinate 7,717,736 of CM060871.1, read as the reverse complement.
GAAAAAATAATGATAGTTGATTTAACAGGTGATGATTTATAAGAGGTGATGACAGTTGATTTGACAATGGGCCCACATATTTTTTTAGTGGAATAACCTAGGACAACTTTAATTTCAGAGGTTGGTTGAAATCCTTATACCACTTTATATCAGTTTATTATGACATACTTTATCAAGGGGTATCCGGAGTTTCCAAACACCCTTTATCCATTATCCAAGATTATCTAGGGTTATCTGAGGGCTTATTCCCAAAACAAACGGGGCTAAGGGATTTTTTATTTTTAAATCTCCATAAACCATGATCGATCACTCACTTCTTCGTATTTTGATTTTAGTCTCCAGATTTAAATGTTATGTTATTGTTTAGTCCATGGGAGGGATCAATTTCTAAATTATTTAGTTTTCTTTTTAGTCCCTGATAGAGACTAAAAATGAACTATCTTTTAAATCTGGAAACTAAAATCAAAATACAAAAAAGTAAGAGATCGATCACTAAATCCTATGATTTATGAGAATTTAAAAATAAAAAACCCATAATAATTGTGATGCTGATGACCACATCCATTGCGACAATGTTTTGCGATGGGATGGACTGTAGTTGTCAAAATGTTATCGTCGTTTTTGGTTTTGTCAAAAGTTGAACTCCTAGATTTTAGAAAATTGGATTTAAGTATGCATCCTAGAACTTTTGATTGGGTTTGGGTTAAATTTCAGCATGCGCCAATCCGTGTGAGATGAAACTCTACCATGTTTTTAAAATAATTTACAAATATTGAAATTCTTATATCAATTCAAAAATTATATAAGTGCATCAAATCATTGTTTTATCTAATATAATATTATTTGATAAATACTTAGTTATTTTATCAATTGCATAAAGAAAAAAAAAACATAGGTGGTGTGGCCCAGTATCGTTTTTATAATTGTTAATATCACCTAACATTAACGAAAGTTTATTATTTTCAAGCATATGTGATCTTTCATTTTGATCCATTATTTTATATATACATCAATGTCGATGAATCATCAAGAGAAACATTGACCTATAAATAGCATCAGCCGCAGTTTCTGAAAACCATAAACCAATGCTACTACAAATAATTAGGTTACTGTCAAACAATCTTGATTAGGAGTTCATAATGGGTTCCAAGTTTATGGTGCCACTTATCCTGGTGAGCATAGATAGTTTTCCAAAAGTTAGACGCTCGATCATCCCCACTTTTTAGTCTTAATTTTTGTCCTAGAACCATATACTTTCGTTTTGAAAGGTACATAATATTCAATTTTAGAGTAATTTTTATTTTCTTTTGTTCCGTGTTTTAATTTCAAAATTGGTTTTAGGTCAATTTCAATTGCAGAAGTGATCCTAAGACAATTTGATTACATTAATGCTCCCCAAAATTTTTGGTATTTTTACTAATTGATGTGATTACAAATCACATTCTTATACGGAAAAAAAAATCTAAGACAATGCTAATCTAGTCAAACTGACCCACGATCAATTTTAAAATTAATAAAATTTGAGTTAAAAATGAAAGTTGCCGTTATGTGTTTTTTTTTATGAAGAAGAAGATACATGTACTTGGGTGAATAATAAAAAAATAAAATAAATATTATCTTTCAAAATTAAAATTACAGTTGTAGTTCTTTAGCTGTTTTTCCTCTTTCCTTCCAATGTCATTGCAGCTACTCTCAATAGCATTAGCAACAAAGGTGGTCTTGTCTTCAAGCGATAAATTTCCTGCTGCTGCTGAAGCCCACTGGAAAACTGTCCTCCCTGACACTGCCATGCCCGTTGTCATCAATGAACTCCTCCACCCAAGTGAGTGAAAGACTTGCTTTATTATGTTAATAGATCAAAGCAGCTGGAGCGCTGATACGTACGCAGTTTATTTTACAATCATATATGATATGATAACACAATATATGAAGTCTATCATAGCATCTGAATTTAAAAAAAAAAGTCTATCAAAGGGGTAAAAAACATTATGTACATCAATAGAAGAGCGCATAATTTAAAAAAAAATTGTATGGACTACAAGTGAGACTACAACATATAATAGACATATCATTTTCAAATAGTTGATCTTCTCCCAGTTTCTCTGATTTGTTGATTGGGTTTTATCCATTGTTTTATATCTCATCAGGTTAATTATTAATCCGTTTATCCGATCAGGTTAGTTCGAGTTTTAAAACAATATTAACGTTAACTTATGCAGCAAAGAGAGGTCATAGTACAAGTCCTACCATCATTGATTTGGTTCTCAACCTGAAATACGGAAATGTAGAATTGAACTCTCTCCACAAAATACCCGATGCAACACTCTACTTCTTTGAAGACGACCTCAAACGACCCGGCACGCGCATGCACATCCAACTCACCAAAAGAATGACTGATTCCACAGCGTTCCTCCCCCTAAAAGAGGCCAAATCCATACCCTTCTCCACCGCTAACCTCCCCGACACTCTCTCCCGCTTCTCCATCAAACCCAACTCCAAACTTGCCCTCCTTGTGAAGGAAACCCTCCAACTGTGCGAGGCCCCGGCCCTGAAGTCCGAGGTGAAGCACTGTGCAACCTCTCTCGAGTCCATGGTTGACTTTGCCGTGTCCGAGCTCGGCACGAACAAAGGGGTCCAAGCGATGGTGACGGTTTTGGAGGATCGAAAGGCAGCAGAGAAAAAAAACAGCCCATACAAGTGGTACACCGTGGCGAAGGAGGCATCAGATGCTAAGACTATAACGGTGAACTGCCACCCAATGACGTACGCTTACCTAACCTATTATTGTCACTCGATCAAAGGGACAAGAACTTATGTGGTACCCTTTGTCGGGGATGATGGGACCAAGGCGGAGGTGGTGGCAGTGTGTCACACTGACACGTCGGAGTGGGACCCGAAGCATATATCATTTAAGATGCTGCATGTAAAGCCGGGGACTGTGCCGATATGCCATACATTGGTGGAGGACACCATCGTCTGGATGACATCGTAGTCATCTCCTCTCCTCTTCCTATAAAGAAAACTGGACTTTGGTTGTACTGCGTTTGATCTTAATGTAAGAGCTTGATCATAAAGACCAGGGCTACATGGTTTTTTATTATGAAAATTCCTTTTTCCATGATCATGAAGGTCCAGGCAAGTCTCAGAATTAGCAGACGTTTTTCGGAACGTCATTTTATTGCCCTTATATATAGTTAAATAAGATATATGTTTCGTTAAGTGAATAAAGCAAATTTTTGCATGTAAAAAAAATACAATTCCTTAAACTATATATATATTTTTTTTATAAATATACTTGTTGAATGAAATATACACTTTCAAAAGAAATTAAATCACCTATAACAATAAATACTTTTTTTTTGAAAAAAATCAATAATACTTCTCGAAAACTTGTGAAAATCGGTAAAAGTTCTTGTAAAATCGGTAATTTTTCACAAGTCCCTACCTTTTATCCTCGCGAATGTTTTTGTCCTTAAATCAAATTTTCGTCAATTCTAACAGCATATTATTTACATGATATTCTGTTGAGTTTTTTTTTAAAAGAAAAATAGATGTTGCTACCATAATTTCATTAAAGATTTCGAAGTACAACTCTAAAGGAGATAAGAGGAAATATAGCAAAACAGGAAAATGTAGAAATAAAGATAAGGTCAGAGGGGAAGCTATCTCAGTAATGGGTGCCCGTCATCTTGGCTTACCAGTAGATATTTTGTTGAGTTAACGCCATAATAGTGACATCTAAAACTATGTTCGCTAAAATCCCTGAAAAGTTGATCAAATCTCAATTAGTCTTCTTAATAACCTAAATACCTTATCTTCTTCAACGGTAAAAAGAATGAAGTGCAAATAAAAACTCAAGCCAAATCTCTTCCTCCTCCATCCTCGGCTAACCTGCGATCACAACATCGAAATATGAGAATTCAATTGATTTTTTGACAACCCAATCACGATTTCTCACCATGGATGAGGGAGAAGAGGCTCCCACTGGGGAAATAGTCACAGACAAGCAGCCACTCCTCCTCGGCCTGAAAGAAGGCCCGCACAAGGAGGTCGGCGAAGATGGAGTTGTCTTTCAGGCTGAGGACGGGGAGCTGATCAAGGCCGTTGATCTGGTGGGGTCGGATGGTCCCGGTGAGGTTGAGGAGCTCCAGGACGAGCTTGGTGGAGGCCTTCCAAGGGTTTCGCAGGGGAGTGTTTTTCGTGCAAGTGTTTCTCGCTGGCCGGAGAGAGAGAGAGAGATAAACAGGGAATGGAATGTCTAATGTCTAATGTATGAAGGGCATTTTGATAATCTATCATGTATCATGTGTAGTTAGGATTAATCATAGCCGTGTTCATTAGGGTGACGGTAAGGATTGAAACAAATAATCTTCTAATAAGACAGGGATAAATGGGAATTTATCAATTTTATAGCTATCTTCACCGATTTTTGCAAGTTGTTTTCAGGTAGTCATATTTTTTTTTCCAATAATTTTTTTTAGGCCCCAATTCACAGACCCCACCATAGGCCCCATGAAATGGCAATTGGTCATTTCCTTAAATACCCTTTAGTCTTAATGTTCTCCAACACGTTTTCATTTTGAAGAATAACCGCAGATCATGGAATTATGAGATCCCACAAATCATGAACACTTGTTTGTTATTGCATCGTCCTCGTTTTGATCGATGAATTATGAGATCCCTAAAATTTGGTATCGTAAAATTTCTTTATCGTGTGTATGAAAATTTTCCATCGTGTGTATGATAATTGATTTCGAATCTATATTTGATTAAGAACAATGTCTTGGAGCCAATTTGAATGTTCGTTTTGAGGAGCTGAAGGCACGTTTTCGTTTTCTTTGGTGTTGGATCTCACAACAATATCCATCGATTCAGGTTGATTATATTGTATTTATAATTGTTGTATTGGATGCCATTATACGAATTGATTTGTGTTCATTTCAATCATTTTAATTGTAAAATTAGATAATGTAAAATTTGATAATGCTTTTTATGCGCAATGCTAAAATTATTAATATGCATTTAGTCTAATTTTTTATTTTTATTTTTTATTATATTTAAAATGTAACAGTACGGTAAATGTGTACAGTATGGTAAATGTAACAGTCCAATATTGTGTTTTTGTTATATTTGGAATATGTGTATTGAAGCGTGCTTATAAGTTCACTTAGTGAACAAAGATTGAGATGTTTAAATAGATTGAGACAGATAGCAACAAGAAATGTTTATAATAAAGTTAGCAATTTATAAATGTAACCGTTCTTTATGAGAAAGAGTCACATTTCTAAATGTAACAGTGCTGAATACTGTGTTTTTATGAGAAAGATTTGCATCTCTAAATGTAACAGTTCTGAATTCTGTGTTTTGATGCGAAAAAGACATTTTTTGTATTATTATCAATTTACAAAATATATATTGAATGAGAGCAAATTTTTAAATTGTTTTTACAGTGGATTCTGTTTCATTGGAAGGCATTCCATAAGAAATTGATATTGTCGACTTTGAAGAGCAAAGTGTTGGAATTGTTGTTCTTACTATTGGAATGTACTGAAGTCGCAGTTTCATCTGATGAGAAATTTCAGTATTGTTCTCAATTGATGGACTCTTTGAAGGATGCTCTGATGAACTTCAAATATGGGAATGCTAATTGTGTATCAGTAGGTGAAGAAGCACTGCCAGAAAGAATTGTGCACTCCCCTAAAAAGGTGTGAAGTAAAGGGCGATCACCATCGAAAAGGAATGCAACTAAGATTTATAAACCGAATGCCAAATAAGTGAAGATACATGAAAGTAATACTCAGAACAGTGAAGAAGTTGTTAATTGTGGTCCACTTTGAATAGGGTTATGTAATTAGAAGTTTCATTTTTTAGGTATTGAAATGTTGTGATGGACAAACAGTTTTTGTTACATATGAATTCTTATACGTTGAAATGGACAAACAGTGTGTTTAAATGTAGTAGCGTAGTCAAATGTAATAGTTTTTAATAGTGTTACATTCTCTCTTTCCTAAATGTAACAGTTTTTTAACAGTGTAACAGTTCTTTAGAATGTTACATTCAAATGTAACAGTTCTGCACAGTGCTACATTTCAAATGTAACAATTATTCACTGTGTTACATTTAAATGTAACAGTTCTTGTACTGTAAGAGTTATTAACAGTGTTACATTCAGGAAGTCTGTAAATTTTATTGATACTTATGTGTCGTAATTCCATTATAATTTGTTATATATATATGTATCTGTAATATTGCATGATAGTGATATTGAAATAACAAAAATTACATTCAAGTTAATATAATACAACAATAGTTCCATTTACATCAATTTTTTGATACGCATCAATATTAAAACCAACCGATAGGATATCTTATAATAGCATATCAACATTTGACTTCAAAATTTTCATTTCACACACCTCAAACAATCTGGAGCAGCTGTTTGTATTCTCACAGAATTGACTTTATAAAATTGACATTACATGAAGAGATTAATTGTCAAGAATCATTGTAAATAATCTATGATCCTCTTCTGTGTATGTCATCCTGTTGTCGTTGATAAATTGTTTTATGAGGTCCGCTCTTATGCAATGACACATTTCAAGAGACATCTCTGCTGGTAACTTTGCTTGAATAGCATGTTGGGTCATAATATGTATTATCACTGACCCGCATTCTATTCTGTAACACACAAAATAACTTTAATTCATTGAATCACTTACATATAAATGTAACAGTTCAAAATAGTTACAAAAAAATGTTTCACAGAACAATGTGTTAACATTCAACAACCCTTACATATAAATGTAACAGTCCATAAAAACATAAACATGAAAATGTAACAGTTCAATAAAATAACACAAAAACATTTACATAACAATGTGTTGATATACCACATGACAAGTATATAAATCTAACAGTTAAAAAAAACACAAACATATAAATGTAACAGTTAAAAAATGTTCCGGAAAGGGCTTCGCAGAAGAATGTGTTAACATTCTACAGCACAAATATATAAATGTAACAGTTCAAAATATCACAAACATGGAAATGTCACAGTTCAAAATATCACAAACATGTAAATGTAATAATTCAATAATGTAACACAGTGACATTTACAGATCAATATGTTTACATTTTACAGCACATACATGTAAATGTAACAGTTCAAAAAAAACACAAACATGTAAATGTAACAGTTCAAAAGTGTTACAAAATGGGCTTCACAAAACAGTGTTAATATTATACACCACTTAAATATAAACGTAACAGTTCAAAAATGTAACAGTAATATTCATTAATAAGTAAATGTATCATAGAGATTTTCACAAAAATTGAAAAAAAAACAAAAAATAAATCAAGAATTTCTTACTGTTCATCGTCATTTTCGTGATCTTCAAAAATTGCAAGAATTCCTCACTTTGGCTGTCGAACAAATTTTGAGATGTAATGCGAAAAAAAAATCAAATGTTACTTTGAATTGTCAAAACGGAATACAAGATGTGTTTCGGAGAAACTTTTGGGTTTTCTTTGACCTAATTTTGTTTTAATTTTGGAGAAAAACTGATTTGAATGTTTGAGTTGCCTCATCGAAATATATGGGATTTGTACTGACGATCGTGAAACCATGATTTTTTTATTGATTCGGGCTTCAAATTCGATTGGTTTTAAGTGGGGGTATTTTTGGATTTTGTTATTTTACCCTTTATAAGAAGTTAACAATTCAACTAATGTGGTGATGACACCTATTGGGGTTTATGAATGAGGTTTATTTCTTAGGGCCTGGATATCACCACTGTTTTTTCCCTCTTATGGAAAAGATGGATAATACCTTACGAAAGAGGCCGTGACGGATCAGCGAAATGGTAGGAGGAGCGTTATCAGATCTGGCGGCAGCTAGACAGGGGAGGAGGAACTGATGGGGTGGAGTTTGAATCAGCAGAAAAAAGGTGGAATTTTAATAGGCAAAAAAAAAAAAAAAAACACTTGAGATAATTTATGTTGGGAGGGCAATCTACACCCTCTAATTTATTTAACATCCACCGGCTAACATTAAAAGAAAAAAAAAGTGAGCCCCTGATAAAATGTGAAATAAATGATATGTGTGTGTGTGAAATGTTCAAAGGAAAAAAAATGTGACCGTCCATCTTTTTAAGATTACGCATGACAGCCCAGGACCAAAAGTCCAGTAGATTCAAGTATAGAAAATCAGAGCAGATCTCATGATCCAGTCCCCTTTTGGGATTGAAAGAGAGAACAAAATTTTTTTTTCTTTAAGTTATCTCAATCAAATCTTTTGCACAAGTTAGGCAATTCATTGAATGTACACCAAGATGCAAACTGAAATTATTGCTAATTAATCACTCCACCGAAAAAATATTCTAAAGCATAGGACCCTTGAAATGAAGAATCACCGACCATGATTAGTGGTGTAAAACGGGCTGTGACGACATTGCACGTTAAGAAATAGGCACAGCACGTTAAGGTTTATGGGTTCACAGAAGACAGAGCATATAATATGTTGAATAAATGTCTCATCTCATTGTTTTATCAAGTATATATAATGTTTTTGTGTGTGTATATATATATGTAATACATTTATATAATTTTTGTGTGTATAATATTAAGAAAAGTAAAGTTTAGAATTAAAAAATTTAAAAATCTATTTTTGAAAAAATCATGGGCAGGCACGGTACGGCCCGTCAAATTTAATGGGCAGGCACAGCACGGCCCGCTAGCCCATTAGCCCGCTTCCTTAATGTATCGGGCTGGCATGGCACGGCCCGTTTTACATCTTTAACCATGATGGACCAACTATTCCTCAATTGGGATCAAACAAATGCTCCCCTTTCAATCTGCCACTCTGGGTAATTCAGCTTAAACTAACTGTTCTGTATCTAATCCCAACCAAAACACAACAATATACTTGATGAAACACCATTAATACATTGATGTACATGGACATTTTTTATCAATACTTGTCTAGATGGACGGCACGTCTATCAAAGAGTTAAAAATATTTCATTAAATAAAAAATCATTGATATAAATATTATTAATATATTTTGATGAACACGTATCGTCCATCCAGACACGTACTGATGGGATTCTCATAAGTACGTACTAATATGAAAATTTTTCGGTATATGCATACTCATAAAGTATTCCAAATAAGGCAATTGAATACATCTCATACCGATGGACCAAACAAATTTATGGTCATCAAATCACGTGTCTATGATCCAGATATCATTTTAATTTAGATAGTTCAGCACATTGTTCTTAAGATTGTTTTTAATGAAAAATTCAATTTTAGTTCTTGCATTCCTATTTACGCCAACATGGAACTTTGTGCAAGTATTTCTCATACTAAGGATCAAAATATATGCAAAACTCTATTTAATTATCCCCACATTTCTATCATGTCCTTCCTACACCTTACAAAAGGAAACCTTCAGTCAAACATTCACCACATACGTCAAACTTTTGCTTGGCGAAGTGGTGCAGACACCCTCTCCCTTGAATGATTCTAGGTTCAATCTTTGCTTCCATCCCTGTGGATGTGAAAAAAGTGTGTTATGGGCCTTGGACCCGTCATGTATTAGACCCTTGTGGGCCTCTCTCTCTCTCTCTGTCTATATATATATATATATATATATATATATATATATATATGCCGACGATTAGGTGCGGTATGCGGTCGGTGCGGTGCGCGATGTGGGCCGTCCGATCGCGGGTCCATCGCATCCAACGGTCGACGTGAATCGCACCCGACCGTCCGATGCAATGGACCCGTGATCGACGGCCCGTGATCGCGCACCGCACCGACCGCACACCGCACGTAATCGGTTCCCTATATATATATATATATATATATATATATAGACTCGTGATTACGTGCGGTCGTCCGGTCGGTGCGGATTCGACGTGCGTCGTCCGATCGCGGGTCCATCGCATCGGACGGTCGGGTGCGATTCACGTCGACCGTTGGATGCGATGGACCCGCGATCGGACGACGCACGTCGAATCCGCACCGTGCGGACGACCGCACGCTATCACTCGACTATATATATATATATATATATATATATATATATATATATATATATATATATATATATATATATATATATAGTCGAGTGATAGTGTGCGGTCGTCCGCACGGTGCGGATTCGACTACGGACCGTCGATCACGGGTCCATCGCATCCGACGGTCGAAGTGAATCGCACCCGACCGTCCGATGCGATGGACCCCGTGATCGACGGCCCGTAATCGAATCCGCACCGACCGCAATCCGCACGTAATCACGAGTATATATATATATATATAGTCGAGTGATTCAGTGCAGGAATGCGGGAATGCGGGAAACGACGTCGATCGTTCGATCGCGGGTCCATCGCACCCGACCGTCCGATGCGATGGACCCGTGATCAACGGCCCGTGATCGCTTCCCGCACGACCGCATTCCCGCACCGAATCACTTCCCTATATATATATATATATATATATATATATATATATATATATATATATATATATATATATATGGAATCGATTATGTGCGGCGAATGGCGGGTGCGGCAGCGATCACGGGCCATCGATCACGGGTCCATCGCATCGGACGGTCGGGTGCAATTCACATCGACCGTCGGATGCGATGAACCCGTGATCGAACGGCCACATCGCGGCCGCACCCGCCATTCGCCGCACCTAATCATGAGCGTATATATATATATATATATATATATATATATATATATATATATATTCTCCACTAGGAGCTTGTTTGGTAATGGATTAAGATTTTGATGATAATTAGTTATCTTAATTTTAGAGGATGAAATGTCTATCAATTTTGTCATTATTCAAATTTGTCAAAATTAAGACAAAAAGTGAGGATAAATGTTCTTCCAGCTTTTAGATGTAACATAAAATCCCATTTTTATTTCAAAATCAGGACAACTGTTAGAATTTTATCCCAATTCTTTTTTATACCAAACAGGATAAGTTGTCATCTCTCCCCATATATCTCTAAAATAACATTTTATCACATTATTTATCCCCTTGCTAAACTAGTCCCAAAAGACAGAAAACACACTGTCGACATGAGTGGCACCACATGTGTTGTTGTGGGGTCAATTGATCCCATCAAATTGTTTAAAAAAAATCAAACCCCACCCCCACGTTAACCCAAAACCCAACTTTTAAAAAAAATTGTGAGACTGGTAGGGGTGGCACATATGTTGTGGCGGGCTTTATTCATCTGATTTTCTATAGCAGACTTTATGGAACTTGATAAATAACTTTAGAATTATATTATTGATATGCGTTCGGACAATGAGTTTTTAGAAATAAAAGGATTTTGTGATCGACCTGCTAGAAAGTTGGTGGAGACAAAGAAACACATAGTATATCCATTAGTCTAATTGCTTTTGAGGTTATCGTTGATTTTACCGGTTGTGAATGCAAGCGTTAAAAGAGCTTTTCTAAGAATGAAAATCATCAAGAGCCGATTACATAACAGAATATGAGATCTGTGGATGATTGATTGTTTAGTCACTTACACTGAAAACACTGAAAAATATATATATTTGATAATGTTGATACTGAAATCATAATGCAACGATTTCAAAATATGAGATCTCATCGAGAACAATTGTAAAAGTTTATATATTGAAATTTATTGATCTCTTTTCTTTGATGATTTTTTTTTATAAATGTCAGTTGTTCTATTTTTAAAAGAAATGTTTATATTTTTTATAAAAATATAATAAGAGTATATTATTAAAAAATTTGTGAAACTTATTTTTTAAACGGTCTATCTATAAAAATTTCTCGAGCCACAACTTGCTGTCGATCTCATTATTATAGCCTCCAAACAACCAACATTTACACCGAACTCCCCATCACCAAATCAAGAATCCCATCTTAAAAAAAAATGTATGGGGGACCCTCTTGATACACTGAATACAGCAGTGTTTTTGAAGAAACAAAACAAAAACAATCCTCGAAAGACTAGAACAATACCCATTCTCCCCAATAACACACCCAACACTTTCTCCCCTCTCACATGTAAGAAAAAGAAAAGAAGAAACAAAAACACCACCACCAACACCAACCACCACGGAAGACTTCAAACCAAGCTCAGAAGTGAAAGGCCAATTAATTCATACTTCATAGTAAAATCCTTCACCGGACTCGTGGGAGTAAAGGGTGGACCCCAGCACTCTCATTGACTCATTTACATGTGCATGAGTCGCTCTCATGGGATAAAGAACTGATAATTATTCTAAGAAAATATTATAATTAGTTATCAAGACTTATCTAGGCTAAAGATAAACTAACGGCATTTCAACAGATGTTTGACACGTGAACTAATAATGAAATAGACATTTGAAGTCGGAGACTTAAAAAATGAAGAAGTGAATGATTGATCACTAAATAACATATTTTGCAGGGACTTAAAAAAATCCCTTATTCTTCATATTTTTGTTCATATTTTGTCGGAATATGCTTTTATCTTATCTAAAACAAGTACAATTGAAGAAAATTATGAAGAAAAGAATTTTTTGTGAAAGTGGGCTCCATTTTACAATCTCATCTAGGGCATATTCCCTTACTGTTTTTAGGACCGGCCCGACAAACAGGATTTCGAGCTACCACAAAGTGATGTATAATACAAATGAGCGATGTTAATTGAGTTCGTATTGCAGCCCCGACTGCAACCTCATATACTGTGGTTGCGTTATCATATTATATAAGGTTCTATCATAGTGTATGACGTAAATTTTTAATTTTTTTCAAAATAAAAAGACATTATTGTATATATCTTAATATATACTTCATTTCATATAATAATAAATAATTTATGAAGAGATAGTGATTTTAAAATATATAAAAAAACCACGGTGTGGATTAATTTTGTTGGGGCTACAAGAGGCTGAACATATCATTTTCCTAATACAAATCATTTGGATCCAATAACTCTAGCTAATCCTCTGTAGCACTATTACATCAATGGCGGACCCCAAAACTTCTATCATCGTACTTAATTTTAGGAAAATGATATGTCGAGCTGCTTGTAAAGCCCTATTTGTAATCCACACCAATTTTCTCTTTTAAAAAATTATACATTTATTCATTGAAACACGTATTATTATTATATGAAAGAAATATTCGCATGATATTCCTCATCTGTTAATGGAAGTTTCATCCAGGGGGTTATTTGAATTTATATAGGTGTTTTATCCTATATAGATTTTTGAAAAAGTGAGCAGGTTAATTATTTAGATTTTGGGCTATTTGAATTTACATAAATGTTTTAAGGGGGTTATATGGATTTTAGAAGAAGTGAACGGGTTAATTATTTGGATTTTGGGCAGTTTAGGGGGGTTCTATGGATTTTTCCTTTTAAAAAAAATTTTAGAAAATAGTTTTTTTCCCATTAAATACATACTGTTATGCGAAATGAGAAAGTTTTTTTTATTTCATACAATATAATAATGTCTCATGTACTATGATAACTTATATGAGCTAATGAGAGGAGAATATAAACACAATTTTAGCGATAATATGGACCGAAATATCTGATAGAGATGATGGTAGGGACCACATATTTTTCTTTGGAAGGTGTATGACATAGATATTAGGCCTGTCAACGGGTCGTGGGTCGACCCGGACCCGACCCGGATCTGACCCGATAGAAGGCATAAATACCCGACCCGAAGGACCCGACAATGAAAACGGGTCTGATCTGGGTCCACCCCGACCCAATCCTATGGACCCGATGGACCCGATTGACCCAACCCAAATATTTTGTGATTTTTTATTTATGATCCAACCCAACATTCATGATTCAACCAAACATTTATATCTAAATATTGAATACTCATTTAAAATTTTAAGCATTTGAAATATTTTTATAATATTTTAACTTCACGTAAACGCGTAATAATCTAAACCGTATTCCAAATGTCATCTTATTAAATATAAAAAAATCAAAATAGTGAATAACTATTTATAATATATTACACTCTATTAAAAAGAAAAAAAAATGAAGTCATTGTAGGCCTTTGAGAAGTTTCTCAATCTCTCTTTGTCTGACCTACTTTTGCTAATGGGTCGATCCGACCCGACCCGAGACCCGATGTGGACCCGACCTGAAGGACCCGCCAATGAAACGGGTCGGATCCGGATCTACCCCGACCCGACCCGACCCATTGACAGGCCTAATAGATATTGATCGAAATAACTGGTGTGAGATAACGAGAGAAGAGAAAACAAACACAATATATCAATCAACCTATCACGACAATTAATAAAATTGACCGTGACATACCTACTAAAATCAACATCAATAAAAATCTGGTTTGCGATGGACTATGGTCGTAAGAATGTCGTGGTGGTTTCTAGAGTCGTCAAAAGTCTATCTACATGCTAAAACTCCAGGGTTTGAGATAGTGATTTGAAAAAAAAAACACCGGTGTAGATTAATTGCGGTTGGGGCTATAAGAGGATGCACGTATCATTTTCCTAATACAAAACATTTCGATCCAACAATTCTAGCTAACCCTTTATATCACCATTATGCGGACCCCTAAAACTTCAATCATCGTACTTAATTTTAAGAAAATGATAGAGCCTCTTGTGAAGCCTCATTTACGATTTACACTGTTTTTCTTTTTAAATAAAATTATATATTTTTTATTAAAATACATATTATTATACTAAAAAAATAATTTTTTTTATTGAAATAAATATTGTTACACGACATGAGAATTGTTTTTGTTTCATACAATGTAAGAGAGTCTCTACACTTTTTTAACTGATGTGAGCTAATGAGAGGAGAATACAAATAAGTCTATTTGAGCGATAATAGTGGGCCGAAATATCAGACTGAAATATCTGATGTGAGATAATGAGAGAAGAGAATACAAACACAATCTATATATCAATCAATCTATCACAACAATAAAATTGACCGTGACGTACGTACTAAAATCAACAACCATAAAAATCTGACCGTGACGTGCGTACTAAAATCAACAACTATAAAAATCTGACCATGACGTACATACTAAAATCAACAACTACAAAAATCTGTTTTGCGATGTACTATAGTCGATAGAATGTCATGGTCGTTTCTAGAGTCGTCAAAGGTTACATGCAAAAACTCAAAGAACTCCTATGTAACTGAGAAAATTGGATTTGAGTTGGGCTTGTTAAATTTTGGATCCGACTTGGGTTAAACTTCTGTATGAATTCAACTAACCTGTTTGAGGTGAAACTCTACCCAGTTTTTAAAATAATTTACAAATATTTATCTTCTTATATTATTGTAGAAATTATAAATTTGCATCAAATCATTGTGTTATTTAATATTATTTGATAATACTTAGCTATTTTATCAATTACATAAAGAAAAAATAAACATATGTGGTGTGGCCCAATGTTATTTTTAATTCTTAACACCACCTGACGACCAAAGTTTATCATTTTCAACCATTTCTAATCTTTCATTTTTTTATCCATTATTTTGTTGTTAATACATTATTGCACATGAACCATCAAGATAAACATGAAAATATAAATAAATCGTATGTGATAAATTTATCAATCAAACATTGAGTTACGTGCCCAAATCCCATAAATCAGATGTTACTATGCTCTAAAACCAGTCTTGAATATATATATTTATTTGATAGACAAAACAGAGTGGGTTTTAAGATGAATTTTATATATGAAATTCAAATCTAACCAACAACACGGTGGATTAGAATGTAAGTAAATATGCATGTAAACTCAAATGTAACTAAATAAGTGATGCAGAGCGGGTGACCAACAGGTTTTTGGAGCGATGAGACCACTAGAAGATGTTCACTAACTAAATTACAGTAATACCATGTGATAGAAATCAAGGGCATCAATCTTTAGGCCTTCAAATAAGCAATTTTGTAATTTTTTAATATTCTTTAGAATTACAATTTCTCTTTGCTAATAAAGTTAAAAATTGATGTCTATTAATTCCAATGGTCACGTAGGATCCCGTAGAATCATTGTTATCTTGATTTTGTTATTTTTGGTCATTTTTATATTTTCTTTAATTATTTTAAAAGCGGACTTGCAATCAATGGCAAAACAATTATTTATCAATAATCTTTTCGAGTTTTCTGTTTTTTGACAATTGTGAGACTTGTGATCCTAATATTTATGTCCCATTATCTTGGCAGGTTACTCGGATAAACCGAGCCACTTTATACTTATAGGTTAAGTGATGGTCTATTTTGGGTGCATCGCATGGGATGAACAAGTGTATATGTGGAGATTTTGAGATAGAACCACTATGTTTTGTAGCATCTGTTGCACTCTAGATCGAAATGGTTCCCCAGTCATCTATACAATGCTATAATATAGTATACATGACATTGTCGTAGTGTATACATTACTATCGTAGTGTATGAAAATTAAAAAAAAATTATTATTTTTTTAAATATATTAGTGGATCACAGTTTATATATCATTTCAAATAACAATAAGTACATCAATATTAGTTGAGTGTACAATTTTTTTAATAATCATAAGAAAAACGACGAGAGCTGCAGATGGAACCGCACGTGGACACGGGGGCTGAGTGTATCTTTTTTTCATTGAGATATTGTCTTCCCATAAAAGGACAAAGTGAATTGGTAAGTTATCATCAATATTGTCTTAAGTGCGTTTGAAAACTCAGTTTGAAAAATAGTTTTTAGTTGTTTTATACACAGTTTTTTAGAATGTAATGATGATGTCTACTTTTATGAAACACAGATTTTGAGACACAATCCTTTGACAAAATCTAATAATGATGATGCATGTAAGCTGGCTTGTTTGATAATAGCTTTCACCTTTTTAAAAAGCTAAAATCCAGGAATTTTTTGTTGTCAAACAGGGCCTTAACATTACTGTTATCTAGAGCTATAGACTAAGAAGAAAAAATGGAACCAAATCTGGGCACTTGCTAACATTCACCTATAAATAGAACCAGCCGCTGCTTCTCAAATTCATAAACCAGTGCTAGTCCAAATAATTAGGTCACTTCAAACAATCTTGATCAGCAGTTGATAATGGATTCCAAGTTCATGGTGCCACTTATCCTGGTGAGCATAAATAGTTTTCCAATAGTTACGCACTGTACAATAGATCAACCCCACTTTTTAGTCTAACTTTACACCTAAAACTATATACTTATGTTTTGAAAAATATATGGTATTCTATTTAGGGTAATATTTTTTTGGACCCAGTTTTAATTTCAAAATTGGTTCTGGATCAATTTTAATTGCAAAATTGGTCCAAGTCAATTTTATTACGTCAGCACTGCCGCATAATTTATTTATTTTTACTATTTGAGGTGATTACAAATCACTTCTCCTGTACAAAAAAAATCCAAGACAATGCCCATAAGGTCAAACTGAGCTAGGACAAAATTTAAAATTAGGGATAAAAAAAAAATTGTCCTTCTATGTTGTTTATGTAGAAGATACATGTACATGTAATTGGGATAAAAAAATAAAACAAAAAAATAAACATTATCCTTCAAAATTAAAGATATAGTTGTAGTTCCTTAACTGTTTTTCCTCTCGTTCCAATATCATTGCAGCTACTCTCTTTAGCAGCAGCAGCAACAAAGGTGGCCTTCTCTACAAGCGACGGATTTCCTACTGTCGCTGAAACCCACTGGAAGACCGTCCTCCCCGACACTGTCATGCCCGTTGTCATCAATGAACTCCTCCATCCCGGTAAGTGAAAGACTTGTTTTATGATGTTGATAAACCTAAGCAGTTGGAAAGCTGATATATTCAGTTCATTTTACAGTCATATACACTATGATAACACAGTATATGAGTATATATATTTCATTTCATATAAAAATATGTACTTCAATAGGAGAGCATATAATTAAAAAAAATATGGTGTGAACTGCAATAGGCGATGGACATATCATTTTTCAAACAGCTGATATCTACAGTATCTCAATATATATATTTCATTTCATATAACAATATGTACTTCAATAGGAGAGCGTATAATAAAAAATAAAGGATGGATTGCAAATAAGACTAGGCGATGGACATATCATTTTTCTGATAGTTGATCTTCTCCGATTAGTTTGTCTAATGGGTTGGTTGTGTTTTATCGTTTTTTTAATACCATCGGGTTAAACAGAACTAGAATTCAATGTGGGTGAATGATTAAATAGTTCAACCGGCACGAGCATGCACATTAGACTCACCAAAAGCCGGGGTTCTAAAACAATATTACCATTAACTTATGCAGCAAAGAGAGGTCATAGTACAGTTACTACCGTCGATGCGTCTCCTATCCCGGTATTAACTTATGGAGCAAATGCAAAATTGAACTCTCTTCATAAAATACCCGATGCAACACTCTTCTCCTTTGAAGACGATCTCAAACGACCCGGCACGCGCATGCGCATCCGACTCATTAAAAGAATGACCGACTCCACATCGTTCCTCCCCTCAAACAAGGCCAAATCCATACCCTTCTCCACCGCCGACCTCCCCAACACTCTCTCCCGCTTCTCCATCAAACCCAAATCCAAACTGGCCCAATGACGTACGCGTACCTGACCTATTACTGTCACTCGATCAAAGGGACGAGAACTTACGTGGTGCCATTCGTCGGGGATGATGGGACCAAGGCGGAGGTGATGGCGGTGTGTCACACTGACACATCGGAGTGGGATCCGAATCACATATCATTTCAGATGCTGCATGTGAAGCCAGGGACTGTGCCGATATGCCATACTTTGGTGGAGGACATCATTGTCTGGATGACATCGTAGTCATCTTCTCCCCTCTTCCTATAAAGAAAACTGGACTTTCGTTTTACTGCATGTTTTCCTTTGATTTCCCGTTTATATATCTTGTGTGCGCATCTGTGTGGGTTGTATTACTGTTTACTGGCTTATGCAATAAATAAGTGTGTGGATTCCAAGACTAAATTTGTGACAAAAAATTTAACCGATAGCGACGCTTAATATGTGTGCAAACATTTTAGGTGTGTCTGAGAAAAATTCAAATTAATCTTTTGTGTGAGTAACAAGAGAAACTATGTGGTCTTTTGTGTGAGCTTTTCGAGACATTCGTACCCTTAAGCAAATGCTGGTTGCTTTCCCCAATTGGAAAATCACACATCTATCGTGAAAGAATTCAGGTGGCGGATGTTCTTGCCCCAACCGGCCAAACCATTTTCAGTCCTTCTCATTGGGAGGACCTTGATGTGCTATCAAGGATGACAAGGCTGGACAAGGACACATTAAAATTAGATAATTTTATTCTTTGCTTCCGGGTTTGCCTGATGTAACTAGGCGTAATTTTATTAATGGGGGTATTTTGTTAAAGGTTGTATTTGATACCTATTCTAATCATCCCATCCCTTTTCTTTTTTTTGTAAATGTATATTGTACATTTGTAATTTTTGGCAATAAAATACAACTCTCAATTACCAAGCAAAAAAAACAAACACGAACAAGGGAGACTGTGTCAGCCACGGAAAAGGCTGGGTAGTAGAAACCCTGTCCACATCCTCTGCTGTGCAATTTGTGTTGTGATCATGTTATTGTTTTTTCATGGGCCCGCCAAGTCTCACTCAACATGTCGAACAGTGGAAATCCAATTTCATTTATATGATAGACCCCGCCATCTTTTATTTTTTCTTTAAATGCAAGTCTTCCGTGGGCCTTTGACTTTTTTTACTTTTTCAAAAGAAAAGGCAGCCCAAAACATTTTTCAAACCGCCCCTAAGAGTCATCCTTTGATTTAAAGCCTATAACCCAAACCCGCCCAGCCTGAATGACCCTAAATCCGACCCGGGTTCATTGACCGACCGAACTTGGGCCTTACTTTAAGGCCCGGGCCTAGCCCAAGAGCCCGTCTAAACTGGGCCCGATCGGTGGGCCTTTGAGTGCTCAGGTGGGAGGGGGCAAGTGGCCCCCTTCCCACTTTAGTTTTATTTTTATTTTTTAATTATCACCCCAAGAAATATCGGGGGGATGCCTCCCATTAATTGTTTGCCCCAAGAAATATCAAGGGTTTGCCCCAAAATAAGCCCCCAGTCATTTTCTTTTAAAAGTTTTCGGCACTACAGACCCATCCATGAACCGAAGCATGGCCCGGCTAGGGCTGGTAAATGAACCAAGTCGCTCGGGCTCGGCTTGGTTTGAGCTCATTCAAGCTCGTTCATTTAGACAAATGACTCGGTTAGGCTCGGGACCTGTATTGAGCTTCATTTTATGTTCAAATTCGACTCGTTTGTGTTATTAAAACTTAGTTGAAGCTTGACTAAACTCATTTATAAAATCAGAATATTAAATTAATACAAAGTTATGCTCGTTTAAGCTCATGAACTTGGCTCATTTAGGCTAAAATTTTATTTTCAATCCCTAAAAACCCTAAAATGAAGAAGAACGCTAAGCTCGTTGAGGCTCGTGAGGTCGGCTCGGCTCGGCTCGACTCGTTTATAAACGAGTCGAGCTTGAACATGCCAAAGCTCGGCTCGTTCGGCTCGTTTATCACCCCTAGGCCCGGCCTTGCCCTGCAGGAACGAAAATATGGGTAGAGCCTGTGCCGGATTATTTAACTACGGGCTGGCCAGGTTCGGGCCCACTGCACTGACCAATCAGGCCTGTGGGCCGGGCCTGGGTCCTTTTCCACAGTCCGGGTTGGGTCAAGCCGGCCCGTTTCCAATGCAAAGGTTTGCCATCCCCGAATTCTATTTGCCCTTTATATTTTGTTACTATTTTATTGTCATTTTTATATCATCTGAAAGAAGTAGAATTTTAATTTTTTTAAAATAAAAATATGAAGAAAAGAATTCTTTTATGGGTCCATGTTTTAGAATCTCATCTGGGGTCCCATTTACCCAACTCTTTTTTATTGCTGGTCAAACAAACATGATATTGAGTTAACCCCAAAATGATATATAATACAAATCATTTCGATCGTTCCAACATTTCGATCGTTCCAACAACTCTAGCTAATCATCTGTATTATTATTATATCAATGGCGGACCCCAAAACCTCAATCATCCTACTTGAGGAAAATTATATGTCCAGCACTATTTTGCAGTCCACATTGCTTTTTCATTTTTTTTTTAATTATACTCTCCGTTTAAAATACTTATTGTTATGCGAAATGAGAAAGTTTTTTTCATACACTATAATAAAGCCCTATACACTATGATAACACAATATAAACTAGCAGGGCGACCCTGAGATCTAAAAATTAGAGTGGGGTCCTAGACGAAATTTTTAAATGGCCCTGTAAAAATAATCTTGCTCAAATATGACTTTATAGATTGTTGTGATGTTGATAAATAAAAGCATAAAAAATCAAATACTTTGATATACTTTATATTTATTTTACATATGAAAATTAAATATTTAGATAATGAATAAATATGGATTTTCAATATTCGTCATCTAAAAACAATGAGATTTTCATGTCTAAAATTTTAAATTTTATCTCCAATTAACCAGAATATGTGAATATAATTATTAAAAACATATATCCAATAACAAAAAAGAAAAAAATTAAGAAAAACAAAAAAAATATAACCATTGGATGGATGGAAATGGAATTATATTTTGATGGATGAGATTGCTTATATTATTTTTTCATTTGGAGCTCATATGGGTTATAAAAATAAGTGTTATTACACAGTTTTTTTTCTGCCTCAATTTCAGTCACATATGCTTCTCACAAAGTATATACTCACATTAACGAGGTATATGCTTTGATATAAATTTTTCACATTTTCCTTAAATACATTCATGCAATTCCTTGAAGTATATGTTTCTTTTTATTTATAAAATTATATACCTTATTAGATAAGGTATAATATTTAAAAAAAATTCAAAACATCTATACACTAAAATTGAGACTCGAAAAATGGTTGTACGTAACATTATCCTAAACTAACCATATTTGACAATGGACTAGACTGAAAACCGTACCATTAGTGTGTGTGTGTATATATAAATGGGTGTTTGGGGCCTTCTCTAGGTGGGATCCTAGGCAGCCCACCTACTGAGCCTACACCCAGGGTCAGACATGTACACTAGTGTATTAAGCAATAAAACAAGCTCTGAAATGGATTGAGTGTACAAGCACTCTTAACATTTTATTAAAAGAGATGAAGTAGCGAATGGAGATGAGGAAGGGGATACTAATTAATAATAGAAATATGTGAATTTTGTATTTATACCCATATTAAATATGATATTTTACGTTATACCCCCTTAAAAAGCTAATTGCATCTATATTCCTGAAAAAGCATTAAATGTTCCCCTGAGGTTAAGTTCCGTCGGATGAGAGTGGAATATACCGGGAATATTCCATTAACAGCATTAAATGAAAAATGAATTGATCAAACTACCATTTGGACCGTAGGGGCTTGAAAAATTGCATTTATACCCTTGTGTCCATCTGAAATTGCATCTATGCCTCTGTGTCTACCTGATGCTTATAAAACCCATTTTCTTCAACCTCCAGACCCGCTGAAACCCTTTTTTTCTCATCTTCTTTAATGATTGATTGAAAACCTTATAATTATTCAAAACACTAAGATAGATAATGTTTATTTGAGTTTCACTCAAAGATTTTATTTTCCATAATAGAAAATCTATCAACAAACATTATTTCAATCATAGTATCATAACAGAAAATAATCACAAAATTCATTTTAAAATAAAAACACAATGACTAATTACCCTTAAAAAATTATGAAATGTTAACTCGAGTTCCTTTCATTCTTTTTGAAACCAAAAGTTAGGTATTTCATTCTAAAGTGAAAAACAAAAGAAAAAACATTACAAAAATAATTTTTTTTTGTTATGGTTGTTCATTTAAATTAAAAACATATTACAAAAAATAACATAATACAAATGATTAACTATTAGATTTTCTATTTATTTATTTGATCTTCTGTATAAATGACACAATAGTATTAAATAGGAATTAAATGAAATAATCAAAATTACATGTTACAAAAAAAAAACATAATGTGTTTAAAGACTTTTAATATCAAATTATATCTTTAATTTTATGTGAATATCATGTCAAGAGTGAGTTTTGCAACCTCCAGACCTATTGAAACTCTTTTTTCTCATCTTCTTCAACGCAGAAATAAAATATACCAGGATCTAGTTAAATTCTTCATGTTGAAAACCTTACAATTATTCAAAAGAGCAAGATAGATGGTTTCATTGATAGATATAATTTTCCATAACTGAAAATATCAACTAACACTATACAATGATATAACCATACTAGAAAATAAGGCATAATCATCCTAACCATCATAGTGAAAAAATTATAAAAATATTGATTGATAAAATTTTCATGTCAGATGATCCTTAACATGTAGAATAAGCATCAATTAGCAAAATGCACTGCATGGATACTAAAAAACACTGATTGATTGTAGGATGAACAAAAGTAAAAAACCACAAATTTTATTTCAATGTTGAGATTCCACGAACAAAAATTAAAAGATAATAAAATCTCTAGTTAGCATAATGGGAACCATATGGAACTCAACAATGATCCACTACAGGAATAGAAGAACCAAGTAGAATTTTGATACTTTTTAGATAAACTATTTAAACAACTATCTTGATTTTAAAATTGATATTACAAATGTTTCAAGAAAAAAAATGGATCTATGTATATTTGTCTATTCATCTACTTATTTTTGTTTTTTCATAAACAAGATTACAATGATATGTGAAATATATAAGCATTGAAAAATACAACAACACATATGTTCTCTTACATGTTCTTATTCCTGAGCCTTTATCAATCTTCCAAAACTTTCCATAACTAAAAATTAGATTAACATAAGTGGTCATATTCTAATTGCAATACAAAACAACATAACTTATATGTTCAGCCTTGGTTACGGAAACAATCGGAGGGGCACGGTTGTAACACGAAAGAAGTTTTCAGGGATATAGAGGCAATTAGCTTTTCAATGGGGGTATAACGCAAAATACCATATTTAACAGGGGTATAAATGTAAAATTCTATGGGGGTAAAAGAGACATTTCGTGGGATAGAGTTAGGTGCGTAACCATAGTTGGTTCAGCCTTGGTAATAGAGAAAGAGGGAGGGGCACAGTTGCAATACGAAATATTTTTTCAGGAGTATAGATGCAATTATCTTTTTAAGAGGGATATAACACAAAATATTTGAAGTGAGCTACTGAGAGGAGAATAAGAAAGTTTGAGGGAGGGGGTGCGAACTGTGGCGATAACAGTGGACCAATAAATATCAGACTGAAATATCTGATAGAGATGAGGGTGGAGGCCCATATATTTTTCTTTCGAAGGTGTTCTCTCATTTTGAAAAACATGTTGATGATAAAATATCAGTTGATGGACATGACGGAGACCATATATGACAGAGATACATAGTGAATGATATAAATATCAATTGAAATATCTGACGTTGAGATAATGAGAGGAGAATACAAACACAATCTATATATTTATATATATATATGAATGAATCAATCACAACAATAAAATTGGCATTGACCGTGATGTACTAAATTCATTGCCATAATGTTTTGATATGGACTATAGCAGTTAGAATGTCGCCGTCGTTTCTGGTATCATCATAAGTAGCGATATATGGACTAAAACTCAAAAATAGTTATGAGAAAATTGGATTGAGTTGGCCTCTTAAAACATTGGATTGAGTTTGGGTTAAATTTCAGCATGAACCAACAAAAATGAGATAAAACTCTACCTAGTTTTCTTAATAATTTTTAAATATTTAAATTCTTCTATTAATTTAGAAGCTATATAACTGCAGCAAATCACTATGTTATGGAATATTATTTGATAAATACTTAGCTATTTTATCAATTGCATAATGAAAAAAGAAACATACGTGGTGTGTCCCAATATTATTTTTATAATTGTTAATACCACTTAAGGATGAAAGTTTATCATTTTCAACCATTTGTAAATCATCAAGATAAACATGAACATTAATAAATCACATTTAACAAATTTATCTATCAACCTATGAGTTACGTGCCAAATCCCATAAATCATATATTTGTTACCATGTTCTAAAACCAGTTTTGAATACATATTTATTTGATACATCATTATCGTAGTGTATGAAAATTAAAAAAAATTAAATATATTAATGTATTTTAGTGTATATATAATTTCATGTAAGCGATAAGGGCTGCTAATGGAACTGCAGGCACATATGGACACGGGGGCTGAGTTTTTTTTTTTCATTGAGATATTATCTTCCTACGAAAGGACAAAGTGTCCCAATTCGAGCTATCTAGAGCTAGAGACTAAAATAAAAAAAATGGAACCACATTGCCAACATTCACCTATAAATAGCACCAGCCACTGCTTCTCAAAACCATAAACCAGTACTACTACAAAAATTAGATTACTGTCAAACAATTAATCTTGCTTAGCAGTTGTTTGATAATGGATTCCAAGTTCATGGTGCCACTTATCCTGGTGAGCATAAATAGTTTTCCAAAATTTAGGCGTGCCTACAATCGATCAGCCCCACTTTTTAGTCTAACTTTTAGTCCTAAAACCATATACTTATGTATTGAAAAGTATATTGTATTTTTTTTTGGTCCCATTTTTAATTGCAAAACTAGTCTAAGTCAATTTAATTATGACAACACTGCCAACTTTTTTTTATACTATTTGACGTTATTACAAATCATGTCTTATATATATAACAAAAAAAACCAAAACAATGCTAATCTGATCAAACTGACCAGGACCAATTTTTAAATTTAAATGTTGGGGTTAAAAACAAAAATTGTCCTTTTGTGGTTTTTATGAGGAAGATACATGTACCTAGGATAAAAAAAATAAAACAAAAAAATAAACATTATCCTTCATATTTAAAATTATAGTTGTAGTTCTTTAACTGTCTTTTTCTATCGACTTCCATTATCATTGCAGCTACTCTCGATAGCAGCAGCAGCAGCAAAGGTGGCCTCGACTTCAAGCAATGGATTTCCTGCTACCGCTGAAGCCCATTGGAAGACCGTCCTCCCCGACACTGCCATGCCCGTTGTCATCAATGAACTCCTCCACCCCGGTGAGTGAAAGACTTGATTTATGCTGTTAATAGACCAAAGCAGCCGAAAAGCTTATACATTTAACAGTCCAATACACTATAATAGCACAATATATAAGGTCTATCATAGTGTCCGGAGTAAAAAAAAAAAATTTCGAAGAGAGAAAAATAAACTATAATATCTTAGTATATACTTTATTTCATATAAAAATACGTATTTTAGCAGGAGAGCGAATAATTAAAAAATAAATTATGTGAACTGCAACAGAGGATGTCCATATCATTTTTCAAACAGTTGATCTTCTCCCATTAGTTTCTCTAATGGGTTGATTGTGTTTTATCGATTTTTTTATATCTCATCGGATTAACAAAACCAGAATTCAAACAGGTGAATGATTAACCGGTTCAACCGGTCAGGTCAAGTCGGTCTCTAAAACTATATTGCCATTAACTTATGCAGCAAAGAGAGGTCATAGTACGGGTGCTACCATCGATTTGGTTCTAAATCTGGCTTACAGAAATGTAAAATTAAACTCTTTCCATAAAATACCCGATGCAACACTCTACTTCCTTGAAGACGACCTCAAACGACCCGGCATGCGCATGCACATTCAACTCACCAAAAGAACAACCGATTCCACGGCGTTCCTCCCCTCAAACAAGGCCAAATCCATACCCTTCTCCACCGTTGATCTCCCAAACACCCTCTCCCGCTTCTCCATCAAACCCAGATCCAAACTGGCCCTCCTCATGCAGGAAACCCTCCAACTGTGCGAGGCCCCATCCATGAAGTCCGAGGAGAAGTACTGCGCGACCTCTCTCGAGTCCATGGTCGACTTCGCCGTGTCCGAGCTCGGCACGAACAAAGGGGTCCAAGCGATGGTGACAGTTTTGGAGGATCGAAAGGCGGTGGCAGAGAAAAATAATAGCCCATATAAGTGGTACACCGTGGCGGGGACGGCGAAGGAGGTATCGGACGAGAAGACGATGACGGTGAACTGCCACCCAATGACGTACGCGTACCTGACCTATTACTGTCACTCGATCAAAGGGACGAGGACTTATGTGGTGCCCTTCATCGGGAATGACGGGACCAAGGCCGAGGTGGTGGCGGTGTGTCACACTGACACGTCTGAGTGGCACCCGAAGCACATCGCGTTTCAGATGTTGCATGTGAAGCCAGGGACTCTGCCGATATGCCATACTTTAGTGGAGGACACCATCGTCTGGATGACATCATAGTCATCTTCAATTCTCTCCTCTTCCTGTAAAAAAAAACAACTGGGATGTGGTTGTCCTTCTGCATGTGTCCTTTGATTTCCAGTCTATTAGATGCTGTGTGCGCATCTGTGATAGTTGTTACAGGCCTGGGAACCCAACTCGCAATGCCGTGAATATAGTTTGATCCTGTAATTCAATTTTAATATTTACATGAAAAATAACACGTACAAGTTGGTTTCTCTAAAGCAACAAAAATGGATAGAAATGGGTGGCAGTACCATTTCACCCATCACTCTTTGGTCTTATGTTTGAAGTGGTAGTATTATAATCTTTTTGGATTTTTCTTTTGAGACTAAAAATTCTATGCTTATTGGTTTCTCACTTCATTTTGTAAGGAGCGGAGTATTTGTATAGTTCATATAATTTGTAGAAATATAAAATCTTGATTACCAATAAAAAAAATAAAACCATACAAGTTTTTTCTTATAAAAAAAGGAGCAAAAACCCCCTTAATGATGGGATTTGTTATTATTATGATAAAAAAAACAAACAAAACAACAGAAAAGAAAAGAAAATAAATCCCTTTCAAATAGTGACAAAAAAAAGAATGTAGAAGAAAACATAATATTAATTTTCAATGTAGATAATGGACATGTTTTTCAAAACTTATAGGCAGTAAATTATAGTTTATAGCTTAAAATAAACAGTTGTCGCATGCTTGTTTAAACTTATTTGAATTTATTTAAGTTAAAAATAGCTTTAAAATTTTATAATCTCTAAGCTGGAAAAGGGATGTTTTTGATATTATAGCTTATAAAATGCATTAATTTTTTTTTATTTTGGACACCCCTTAATCATTTTTACTAATAATGTGTATCTATTTTTTTACTATTATACTAAAAATCATTAAATCACCTTTATCTTCTCAATTTTTTTACTATTATAAAAAATACATTATCAATTTTTTTTAATTCCATTTTTTACTTAATTTATTAAAATTCTAGAATATAATATTTGAAAATTATTGTAGTGATTTTAAAATATTATTTATGTTCGTTTGATTTTCTTTTAAATATTTGTAATATTAAATTTATATGTAAAAATCAACTTATTTATCAAACATTAATCAATTTTTTATTTCTATAGTTTAGAGCATTTTTGAAAATTGTGCAGTAAAATGTTGTTTTACAACTTATTAAACAAACATCTATTACTACTTATTTACTGTTTTTAAATGATTACAACAAACATGTCTACAACTTATTAGAAAAATTATAATCTATAATCTATAAGTTATAATGTATAACATATGAATTTATGCTGCAACAAAAATGTTTTCTTCTCATCGAATCATTGAGCTCACAAAAAATAAAACGAAAAGGAGGTGGCATTATTTTCCTCCCTGCTATTTCTTGTTGGTGTTGTTTTTTTGGTTCATTAACCATTAGTTTCTTCTTTATTTCTTTCATCGTTAGAGATGGACTAATCAAATAATTTTTTTTTTATTGATTCAAAGACTTTATTTTCATTTAATACAGAGAAGTAGCAGCTCTATCGATTTTATTTTAAAAACCCTACTAAAGGCATAAACAATTCAATTAGAATTAATTATAAAATCCAAAATACACTCCACTGATAAAAATTATTTACTCTTACATATATAAACTATTTAGGGATAGATAAATATTATTCCAATAGATAAATATGCTAGTATAATAAGTGAAATGATAAAATATAGCCACCACGTACACCCACTTCCTTTAAGCGTGGTCACCCTCTCATTACCCTCCAACTAAATATATTTAAATCAGACGGTTAAAATAACCACCCCATGAAATCACACACATCCCCATGAATCGTGATTTTTTTTTATCTACGTGATCTTTTCATTTTTCTTTTGTGATTTTGTTATAGAATATTTTCTTACATCCGATTAAAAGCACCACAATTATACGGTGATCAGGTGATGACAAATAGGCCTGTCAACAGGTCGGGTCGGGTCGGGTCGGGTCGGGCCGGGTCGGGTCGACCCATTAACAAAAGTAGGTCAGACAAAGAGAGATTGATAAACTTCTTAAAGGCCTACAATGACTTCATTTTTATTTTTTTTTAATAAAGTGTAATATATTATAAATAATTTTTCACTATTTTGATTTTTTAATGTTTAATAAGATGACATTCGGAATACGGTTTAGATTATTACCTTTTACGTGAAGTCAAAAGATTGTAAAAGTATTTCAAATGCTTAAAATTTTAAATGAGTATTCAATATTTAGTTATAAATGTTTGGTTGGATCATAAATGTTGGGTTGGATCATAAATAAAAAAAATCACAAAGTATTTGGGTTGGGTCAATCGGGTCCATCGGGTCGGGTCGGGGTGGACCCAGACCCAACCCGTTTTCATTGTGAGGTCCTTCGGGTCGGGTCCGGATCGACCCGCGACACGTTGACAGGCCTAATGACAAAGTGACGGCATATTGAAAGAAGGTACAGTGTGGGCCCCATATCACCTCTCAATATAATACATCATTATTTATTTATTTATTTTATTATGAAGCATGATAACAAAATTTACATTGTTAGTTTATCTTAAAAAAATGGTGGATAAAATGTAACTGAGATGGGAATATATAAATATATGCAACTTTCTTATCAACAGTTTTTCCCCGTAAGTCATCTAAGTCCTTACAAACACTTATAAATCCACATAAATCCTTATAAACTTACCCCCGTTTGGATAGTGGAATTGGGTTATTCTGGATAGATAACTATGTCAATATGGATAACAAATCTACAAGATAAGAGATTTTCTGTTTGGTTGTGTTTTTTTATTCTCATTGAAAAACGTAAGAATAGAGGTTGAGTTGTTTGTTTGATAAAGAATAAAATATAAATAAAGTATAAAAAAATTGATTTGACATGGAGCCCATTGATGTATAAGAGGTGTTGATAGGTGATTTGATGTGATGAGGTGTAAAAAGTTGATTTGACATGTGGGCCCACGAGAATAGATAAAGTGATTATAGCTTATCTTAGGGGTTGCTTAGAATTGTTATACTCTCTTATACTCATTTAAACTGGCTTAGTAATACTAAGTTATACCATGCAAACAAACAATCATTTTTCCTATCCGTTCTTATACCACCCTTATACTCGTTTATTCCGTTACACAAACGGAGGGTTAGGGTAGGACATGTATGTTCCTACAAACATAAAAAATGTCATATAAATCCTACAGTTAACTGTTATTAACTCATCAAAGGTTAGAATTAACTATGAGCATTATTTAACTATTATACCCTCTGGAAAAAAAAATTCCTATGTGATTTATGTTGAATCTTACGAGGGGTCTCCGGCGAGTTACGGGTTATCCTCACCAAGCTTTCCTCCAACCTTTCACACATTTTAGTTTGGTAGATATAATTGCAAATTAATATTTTTTTTTACTGAATGAAGATGATTGCTTTGGGATGTACCACCCCTGGACCAACACCTGCAAGTCCCCGGAAAGTGTCTTTCAATGCCGGCATAGTCACAAATCCCATCCGGCTTTGATCTCTTTCATACATGATTTGTTGATTCTTCTTCTTTAATTCGGACCATCTTGAATAATCTTGAATATGAATATTTAGATTGAAATCGATTTACATAATTTTTTTTATACATGAAAGGCCCTAAATGAAAAACCCTAATTGATCTAATAAAACATGATGATTAATAGAATTATTATTCACATTGCAGGATGATTAACATAGAAATAACATTTTATTACAATCAATATATGAGAAGGGGTTGAAGAGGGGAGATGAATGTAAGAGAGGAAGATTAAAAGAGAGAAAAGTGAAAATGGGTTGAAGGACAAAATAGTCATTTAAAAGGACTTATATGTCTTTCTCAATATTTTTGAGGACTTATATAGATGTTTATTTTCATATGAATAGAATATTATGAGAATATTCTGTTAATTTGAAAGAAGATTTAATTAAAGGATTAAATTGACTAATCATAACAGTTTAAAGGACATGTATGTCTCACTAAAAGTTTACAAGGATTTATATGGACACCTCTCCACCCACTCAAACCTCTCCACCCACACAAAATAATATTTTTTTCAATATTTTAAATGGTAGGGCCCACATTTATACATAGCCAAATTTCTTCCCTTAACATATGAGGTGGGGCCCACATTTAGCTGCCCTTAACACTTCCATTGAGCACCATTTTTACATATTTTCTAAAAATCTGTCTTTAACCTATTGGAGATGCTATTTAAAGAACTTTATGTCTCATTAAGTTTGCAAGGATTTATATAGGTTTATACATTTTTTAGGGACATGTCTTTAATTTTTTACTCATAAACTCAGTGGAAGGCAAAACTTTCCATTGTCGATACAAAATAAGCTGTCACTCGCCTGCTCTTTTCTCCTTTTTTTTTCTAATCGTATCTTTGTATATACGGTATACTCAGTTCTCATGGGTAAGTGTTATTTTTATTGTTATTTTATTTCAAAAGAAGTGAGAGGTGCTATTTTTACAGTTATTTTTTTAACTACACAAATAGACTTGTCAACGGGTCGAGTCTAGACCCGACCCGACCCAGACCCGATTACACATGTAATTACTCAACCCGATTTAGACCCGACCCGGTGAACCCCAACATACAAACGGGTCGGGTCCGGGTCCACCCCCTGACCCGTTGGATCCGAGACCCAACTGTTTTATTAGTATATGCTCATATATTACAAGACTATTAGTATTAATTGACCCATAATTTTGTTTCTTATTTATCAAGTTACAAGCATAAATTTTAACACATTTTTGTATTCATAAGTGCATAATCAAACCCATAAATCTTAACATATAACCAACCAAACTCACTTGTTGACAAGCCTTATTAGTTTATTAACTTTTGAATTTGTATAATTAACTGGTTTGCTGCATGATTTACGTTCATTGTTTAGGTTAATATGTTAGTTTTTATTGTTTTGAATGTTGTTTAAATTAATATGTTGTGTTTATTATTTTGAACGTTTATTTTATGACACAATAGCTCTCTCTTTTAGTTCATTGTTATATTGTTTAGATTTTTGTTTACTTTGAATGTTATATGTTAGTGTTTATTGTTTTGAATTATACAAAAATACGTTCAAACATAATGTGAGGACACCAGTTTGGAAAGTTCAAAACTAATGTTATATATAAAAATTTTCAAATAGAATGATAAGGCAAACAAATTCATGAGCTCTCCCTATTTTTCAATTAACCATATTCGACCCGGACCTGACCCGGGTTCGACGGGTCCGGATCCACCCCGACCTGGTCCGAACCCAATCTGTTGACAGGCCTATGCACAAGGGAGTTACAACTTCCACCATGTGGTGGATTTAAATGGTGAAACAGATAAATCAGAGAAACCAACCAGAGATGTCTCGAAAGATACTTGGGTGGTGGATCTATGGATTGTTTCTTGTAATTAATCTTCCGGTTAACGTGCAATTCTAATCGAGAACAAGAGATCCTGAAAGAACTAAATCTGAGGCTCATACATGTTTGGTTTCAGAATATGGCCGGAATAAGTGGGAATTAGTCGGAATGGCTTTAAAATGCGTGTTTGGAAGTGTGAAATAAATAAAAATTTATATGCTAGAATTAATGGGTATAAAGTGGTATATGGATTTCACCCAACCGTTAAAATCAAGTTATTTCAAGTTATTTAGCCCAAAAAAACATGTGGATCAATTGTCAAATCAGTTGTCATATCCTCTTATAAATCAATTATTATTATTTTTCATTTTTTATAAATGATTGTGAAATTCATATTTTATTCAGACAACAAAAACTCCATTGTTACGTTTTCTAACGAGAATATTTCAAAACATAATCAAATAAAATTAATTTTATTTTATTTATATTAGAATAGTCATAAACCTCATAATAACTTAATTGTATATCCAAACGGGGGTGTATCTCAGTTCTACCAATTTCACAACAAGATATCTATCTGCGTTACAAATAGGTTATTGATATTTCTAAACAAGTCCCTAATAGAAATCGGTCAACTTTGTCATTTCTGGGCTATTTGCAGATCCGCCCACATGTTCTACCAGTTTCATCACCAAATCCGTATATGTGTTACAAATATATACCTGATTAAGATTTACAAATTTAACCAGGCCCCTTGTCTCAAAACATAACTTTTCAGACTTCAAATTTCATAAAATTTCATCAAATGTTTTTTTATGATTAAGAAACTCATAAAATTATAAAAAAAAATATTTTAATCTCATTTAATAAATACTAAAATTACAAACCATAAAGTTATTGATAGCGGGTCTCTACTACATTTTCAATTTCTATTTTTATATTTACAATCATATCACATTGATGATTAGAAAACTAATTATTCTGTAAATTTTTATAAATTCTTCTTGATTTCACACAGTAAGTGTATCCACATGTTCTTGACTCTCTCACTCTGTCTTCAATAGAGGATTTTGACTTCTAATAAAAAGAATTAAATCAGTTTATTGATTACTAGTATCATAATATTATTGAGTATTAGTTATTAAATATTGAAGTTGCATTATTGTTTGAGAATTTTGATGGAATATCGGTGGTAGGAAAGCATTATTTCATAAGAAAAATGTTTAATAAATTCAATCGATTAGTGTGACCTCAAGTTTAATTAAATGACATATATATACGCGCATTAGTTTAAGGTTTTAATTCATATATAGCTTCCTATGAAAGGCGACCGGGGGGGGTTCTTCACAGCTTCAGTAACACGGGCAATAGAGTGGAAAAGAGCGTGGAAAAGAGCAAGATAATACGAGACATTAAAGGGGGAAGGTGAATTATGCACCCATTCATTTGTTAAATTACATCACAAATTAAGTGTAAAAATCTTATCAATAATGATTCTCAAACCCCAATTTCACAGGCCTATAGGCTCCACAATGGTACAGACATTACCCATATACCCTTTTTTTTATTATTTCCTTATAAAGAGTTTTTCGGTTAGATATCAATTTTTTTGTGATTTGTTCCTTATTAAAAATTCTCCTCACTCAAATTTTATAATAAAAAATTTAGATTAAGCAAATCAATAAATTCCCTTTAAGCTTCATCATCTTCACTTCACTCAAAACAAAAAAAAAAAACTTCATTTTCGCATTGCACCGGAACTGTGTACTGTTTGGTGTTTGGTGTTTGGTGTAACGTAGAAAGAAGATACCAGCCTCTCAATTTTCCGTTTATTAGTTTCTTTTATACCGTGACTTTTCCTTTTTCTATTCTTCTCTTTTTCTAAAAAAAAGTTTGAATTCAGGGTTGCAGCGGATATCAAGTCCCTAGGCATTCTAATGTTTGCCTACCCATAATGTCAACGGAAGCAAAGCCACCAGCTTTCTCCTTTAGTGTCATGCATGGTTTTCCAATGTGATTTTCTAAAATAAAATGAACTGGCATTCGTCCACAGTTTTGGTTCTTCCCAATCCATAGTTACAAAAGACGAATAAATAAATTTTATTGTAACTAATAAATATTGCATTTGACAAAAGAGACACATTTAAGCAATACACAATTTTTGTTATTTTGATTTATTGTGTGTATTGTTTTTGTATTTATATTTGAAATGTAACAAATATAATGTTATTTATGCCATGTTACATTCAGTTACATTCGTAAATTTATTATTGTTGCATTCGTAAATGTAACAAACGAAACATAATGATTTATATTTGTTACATTTGTGCTATTACATTCTGTAACAGTTATAATCATAAAAAAAAACTAGAACATTTTTTTGTTATTTAGGTAATTTTGGTGTAATTTAGATAAGTTTTGGTATAATTTTGATGAAAAATAATTTAGATGATTTTTGTGTAAGTTAGGTAAGTTTTGGTGTAAAATTTATAAGAATTTTAAAAATTCAAATTTTGAAATTGGTAAATTTTAGAGAGATATATTTTTTAAAATAGGTAAATTTTAAATTAGGCAAAAAGTGAAATATTAATAAGAGAAAAAATGAGGATTTGGGTTAATTGGATCTATTTTTAACGAATGGCATATCTGTATTTTATCATTTTACCCATTTTCAAAAGTCAACAAGCCAATCAATAAGGTGTTGATACCTCATGAGGCCTGTGAATGGGGCTTATGAGTGGGGGCATGAGTATCACCACTCAAATCTTATGGTTATGATAGGAGATTTTTTAGAGTGAACGCATAAATGGCTAGATTAGTTAAGAATTAGTGAACACCAAAATCTTAATTTTAACTAATTAATTATTAATTGGATAATTGTTAGAGATATTATAGAATGAATTTATAGATATTTATGGAAATTTGGCTTCGCTTGGTTACATGGAGATCCAAAATTGAGTGGGAGGATTAAGAAGGAAAAACACAAGAAAATGTATACGTTTCTTCATGCATGTGTCGTGTAGTTCTTTAACTAGATACTGGGTTTGCAACCATAAATTTGAAATTGGAAACAAACAAAAAATTACCAAATCACCCCCTCAGATTAATTTGTCTTCATTGTGTCAAATTAGGATATTAGAGTAAGGATAATATAAGAAGAATATAGAAGTACTGAATTGAAATATCTCATGTGAGCTAATGAGAGAGGAGAATTAAACACAATTTGGGAGAGGGGGTGCAAACCTGGGCGATACCAGTGGACCTCAAAATATCTGATAGAGATGAGTAGGGGGGATCATATATTTTTCTTTCCAAGGTGTCCTCTTATTTTGAAAAGACATATTAGGGACACGAGGGAAAAAATGGTGGAGCAAAATATCAGCTGATAAGAGATGACAGAGACCATATATGACAAAGATACATTGTAAATGATAGAAGAAATATCGATTAAAATATTCGGTGTGCGATAAGGAGAGAGGAGAATACAAACACAATTTGTTTATGAATGAATCTATCACAACAATAAAATTCACCGTAACGCACTAAATCCATTGCCAAAATGTTTTGCGCATAGTCATCAGAATGTAGTTGTCGTTTCTAGTGTCGTCAAAAGTATAGCAACCACTAAAACTCAAAGAAAGGTTCCAGAAAATTGGGTTTGAGTTGGCTTCTTAAAACATTGGATTGGATTTGAGTTAAACTTCAGCATGAACCAACCTGTCTAACGTGAAACTTTACCCAGTTTTCTAAATAATTTATAAATATTTAAATTCTTATATTAATTTATACACTATATAATTGCACCCAATCATTGTGTTATATAAAATTATTTGATAAATACTTAAGCTATTTTGTGATATGCATAAAGAAAAATGAAACATATGGGGTGTGGCCTGCCAGTGTTATTTTTATGGGAAAAATCCGTATAACTCATCGTGATAAACTGTATGAAATCCATTCTAAACCTCCTCACTTTTCTTGAAGTCCATATAACCCCTTGAAACACCAATATGTAAACCCTTAGTCAAATTTTCATTAATAGATGACAAATATTCTACGAATATTCTGTTAAATTTGGGTAACCCTGAACTGAAAACACATATACTTAAAATTCCCTACAATGTAATAAAAATGCAAAAAAATATCTATAAATGACGATTTTATCCCTCTGAGATAAGGTTTTATAATCGTCATTTACAAAGTGTTTTCTACATTTTAACACATTGAATGAATTTTTTGTATGCTATATTTTCACTCAATGTCAACTAAAATGGAATATTCACCCATAATATTCATCATCTTATCTACATGAAGTTTAACTCATTGGGGTTATTTGGATTACATAAGCGTTTTCAGAGGGGTTATATATATGAGGGGGTTATATGGATTTTAGGGATTTTACAGGGGGCTATTTAGATATTTTCCTTATTTTTAATTGTTAATACCACCCAACGACGAAAGTTCAACCATCTGTGATCTTTCATTTTGTCTTATTATTTTATCTCGTGCTGCCTCAGAAGTCAACAGTAGTACTGCCCATCCAGAGCTAGAGACTTAACAAAAAAAAAAAATGGAACCAAATCTGGGCACTTGCCAACATTCACCTATAAATAGTACCAGCCGCTGCTTCTCAGAAACCAGAAACCAGTGCTACTACGATCTTGATTAGGAGTTCATAATGGGTTTCCAAGTTCATGGTGCCACTTATCCTGGTGAGCATAAATAGTTTTCCAAATGCTAGGCGCTGCTAATCTATCGGCTCCACTTTTTAGTCTAACTTCTTAATTTTAATTGACAAGCATGCGGTATTCTATTTTGGGTAATTTTTACTTTTGGTCCCACTTTTTATTTCAAAATTGTTTCTGGATCAATTTAATGCAAAACTGGCCGGTCTAAATCAGTTTGATTATGTTAAAGCTGGACCTAAACAAATCACATCTCCTCTATAAACAAAAAAAATCT
Organism: Acorus calamus; assembly: GCA_030737845.1. NCBI lineage: Eukaryota > Viridiplantae > Streptophyta > Magnoliopsida > Acorales > Acoraceae > Acorus > Acorus calamus. The sequence continues at coordinate 7,679,997 of CM060871.1, read as the reverse complement.
AAGACAATGCTTAATCTAATCAAACTGACCCAGGACCAATTTTAAAATTAAAAAAATTGGGGTTAAAAATAACAATTGTCCATTTGTGTTTTTTTTTTTATGTAGAAGATAAATGTACATGGGATGAAAAAAAAAACAAACAAAAAAATAACATTATCCTTCAAATTAAATTTATAGTTGTAGTTCTTTAGCTGTTTTTCCTCTCTCCCAATGTTATTGCAGCTACTCTCGATAGCAGCAACAGCAATGGTGGCTTCGTCTTCAAGCGATGGATTTTCTGCTGCCGCTGAAACCCACTGGAAGACCGTTCTCCCAAACACTGCCATGCCCGTTGTCATCAATGAACTCCTCCACCCCGGTTAGTGAAAGACTTGCTTTACAATGTTGATACACCAAAGAGGCCGGAAAGCTGCTACACTCAGTTCATTATACAAGTCTTATACATTTATAACACTGTATATAGGGTTTGTTATAGTGTTTAGAGTAAAAAAAAATTTCTTTTTCTTCAAAGAGACAATAAAATAATTTTAGTTTCTCAATTTATACTTTATTTCATATAATTATGTACTTCAAGAAGAGAGCATATAATTAAAAAAAGGGTGTGGACTGTAAATGAGATTACAGTAGACCAAGGACGTATCATTTTTCAAACAGTTTATCTTCTCCCATTAGTTTTATCTAATGGATTGATTATGTTTTAATGATTTTTTTATGCCATTGGGTTAATCAGGGTGAATGATTATCCCATTCAACCGGCCATGTTAGTTAGTTTTCTAAAACAATATTATTGTTAATTTATGCAGCAAAAAGAGGTCATCGTACAGGTACTATCATCGATTTGGTTATCATGTTGGTAACTTACGGAGGAAATGTAAAAATGAACTCTCTCCATAAAGTACCCGATGCGACATTCTTCTTCTTTGAAGACGATCTCAAACGACCAGGCACGCGAATGCGCATTCGACTCACCAAAAGAACAACCGACTCAACATCGTTCCTCCCCTCAAACGAGGCCAAATCCATACCCTTCTCCACCGCCGATCTCCCCAAAGCCCTCTCCCGCTTCTCCATCAAACCCAAATCCAAACTGGCCCTCCTCATGCAGCAAACCCTTCAACTGTGCGAGGCCCCAGCCCTCAAGTCCGAGGAGAAGCACTGTGCGACATCTCTCGAGTCCATGGTCGACTTTGCCGTGTCCGAGCTCGGAACAAACAAAGGGGTCCAAGCGATGGTGACGATTTTGGAGGATCGAAAGGCGGCAGAGAAAAAAAATAGCCCATACAAGTGGTACACCGTGGCGGGGATGGCGAAGGAGGTATCGGACGCGAAGACGAGGACGGTGAACTGCCACCCAATGACATACGCGTATCTGACCTATTATTGTCACTCGCTTAAAGGGACGAGGACTTACGTAGTGCCCTTCGTCGGGGATGATGGGACCAAGGCGGAGGTGGTGGCGGTGTGTCACACTGACACGTCGGAGTGGGACCCGAATCACATATCGTTTCAGATGTTGCATGTAAAGCCGGGGACTGTGCCGATATGCCATACTTTAGTGGAGGACACCATCGTTGGATGACATCATAGTCATCTTCTCTCCTCTTCCTACAAAGAAAATTGGGCTTTGGTTGTACTGCATGATTTATTTTCATTTCCCGTTTATATATTCTGTGTGTGCATCTGTGTTGGTTGTATTACTATTTAACAGCTTATGCAATAAATAAGTGTGTGTGATTCAGTGACTAAATTTGTGACTAAAATTTAAACTAATAGCGACAGTTAATATGAGTGCTAACACTTTAGGGTGCGTCTGAGAAAAGTTCAAATTAATCTTCTATGTGAGTAAGTGAGTAACAAGGGAAACTATGTGTCAGCTGCAACTGAAAAGACTGGCTGGGTAGTAGAAACCTGGTCCAGATCCTCTATTGTGCGATTTGTACTGTGATTCTTTTTATTGTTTTTTCATGGGTCCACCACGTTTCACCGAACACATCCAATGGTAGAAATCAATTTAATTTATATGGTGGACTCCATTTTTAGTTTTTCTTTAAATGCAAGTCTTGCACTCGAGAACAACTTATTTATTTCTTCTTTCAATCCATACAAGTCCTTTTGTTTTCTTTTTGTTTCTGTCACGTGAATATTTTTTTTTGTTTTATTTGTTTCATTTAGTCCTATAAGAGATATAGTCAAATTCAAAGGTGATTTTTTTTAAAGAATAATATTATGTACAGCTCCAAATGCAGTTCGATAAATATTCAATGCATTTTTTTATTTTTTAAAATATCAAATATCGTATTTACTTTGATAAAAAAATATATATACCGTTCTATTTTGAATTGAATAATGCACTCATTTTGAACAAGTTTAAAAAACATTTAATTAAATATATACCTAACCTAAGAGGTGAATATCCCGGATGGCTAACAAGATATATATATATATATAACTGTATTTGGGAATCTAAAAAGAATTGTGTTACAAAATCCACTTTTTATGGTTTCACACGGCCTAACTTTTAATCTTCAACAGTTGTGTTGTTTGTGGCTTAATGAGACATGATATGCGAAACTTGTATGTTGATGTAGTGATGAGTTCTGTTGAAGTAATTACTAAAAACTAATATGTTGGGGATCTTCATAGTGCACCCACAGTGATGGATTAGGCATGTCACTTTCCCTTTGATTATATTATCAAATATGTTCAGCGATCAACACAACATCCATGAATATCATATAAGTAGAAATAAGTAAAAAAAGATACTTACTAGGTATGCATGATACATTAGCGGTGGAGGGTATTGGCTATTGCCACCAATATAAAATGTGTGATGAGATATTTAAACACTCTATACAAGATAAATATTAATTTAAATAAACAAAATGACTTAAATGAAATTTAATTCAATATTAAATATAACTTAATATCACCTTATAATAATGTGAGAGTAGTGGAGGATACGGACTAAAACTACTCGTAGAACTAATATTTATAGAAATATCAGTACTACAACATATCATTTCAAACCAAATGAACAAATATTAGTGTAATTAAATAAGATGAGATTAACTTGAATTTTTAAAAAAAAAACTCTTTAAATTTTTTTTTGCTTTTAATGATTAAGGATTTGATGCCTTCTTATTCTTTGATAATGTTTTCTCCAAATAAAATAACATTCTATAAGAAATCCCAATCACCACAAATGAAGAACCCTAGATAAAATGAGTGAAAGCAAATAAAAAATTGTGGGGCCATGGTATGAATCCAAGTACAAATAAAATTAAAAAAACTTATATTGTTGTTCTAGAGTGTGCAAGACTTAAATTTAAAAGAAAAAATAAAAGGTAGGGTCCACCGTACAAATGAAATTGGGTTTACACCGTTGGATGTGTTGGGTGAGATGTGGCGGGCCCATCAAAAACAATAGCATGATCACATCACAATGTTATACATAACATGTCATGCATGCATTCTTTAAATATTTTTGTACCACGTGACTAAATCTCAGAATTAGCAGAAGTTTTTTCTAACGTCATTATATTGTTCTTATATACAGTTTCATTTAACTAATTAAATATATGTTTTGTTAAGTGAATCATGAAATTTTTTACATGTAAGGAAACAAATACAACTCCTTAAACTATATATTTTACTTTCCATAAATATACATGTCAAATGAAATGAAATATACACATTCAAAAGAATTTAAAGCACCTATAACATTAAATACTTTTTTTTGAAAAGATCTATTATCATTCCCTAAAATCTTACAAAAATCAGTAAAATTCCTTATAAAATCGATAAATTTTCACAAGTCTCTACCTTTTTACTTGGCTAATGATTTTAGTCCTTGCGTCAATTTTTTGTCAGTTCTGACAGCATATTCACAAGATATTATATTGAGTTAACGGTGACATCTAAACTATATTAGCAAAAAAATCCCCTGAAAAGTTGATTAAATCTGAATTAGTATTCTTAGTGACCAAAATACCCTTATCTTCTTCAATGATAAAAAAAATGGACGGTAGATAAAAACCCAAGCCAAATCTCTTCCTCCTCCACCCTTTGCTAACCTGCGACCACAACATCGAAATATGAGAATTCAATTGATTTTTTGACAACCCAATCATGATTTCTCACCACGGATGAGGGAGAAGAGGCTCCCACTGGGGAAATAGTCATAGACAAGCAGCCTCTCCTCCTCGGCCTGAAAGAAGGCTGAGGACGCGGAGTTGATCAAGGCCGTTGATCTGGTGGGGTCGGATGGTCCCGGTGAGGTTGAGGTGCTGCAGGACTAGGGATGGAACTTGGGTCGGGTCCAACGTGAACCCGATGCCCAATGGGTTATGTTGAACGCAATTTGTACATGATTAATTGGGTTGTAAAAATCGGGTTCAGGTTCGAGTCCTGGTCGATGGGTTCAGGTTGATTGAAAATTCAGGTTAGTGTCGCAGGCAACCGACCCAACTCAAATCCGAACTTAACACTTAACATGATATAAAATATATACAATTGGTTTCCATTTTTAAATATTAATTTATGTATTATTAACCAAATTCAGGTTCTTTGAGTTGGGTTCAAGTTGGTTGTATTTACCACGTGTTGAATTCAAGTTAGAGTTACGTGATTGAAATTCTGGTGGGTCGGATTAGGGTTGAATGTCTTGAACTTCCCTTTGTGTTCAAATTGGGGCCAACCTTTACCCAACCCGATGTATGAAGGCAATTTTGGTGATCTATCATGTGTTTTTTTTTTTTTTTTGTGCTTGGTAATTAAGACTTCTATTTCCTTTGCGACTTACAAATGTACATGAGATGAGAAAGGAAAGAAAAGAAAAGGATGGGGTACCTAGCAAGAGAGCACCCATTTACAAGACAGGAGAGGGGAGCAAAAGGTAATTAGGGAAACCTAAGCCAACAGTCATTTTGGTAATCTATCATGTATAGTTAAGATCAATTAATCATAACATGATTAGTTAGGGTGACAACGGGGGATTGAATCAATAACTTTCTAATAAGACTGGAATCTGTTAGGATTTACCAAAGTTTTCAAGTCCCCTACTTTTTTATACGCTTGATGTGAATTAACGAGGCCATTACCACCCAAAGAAGATAGAAAGAGAGAAGTTTTTTATTTTTTTTCCATTAATCAAATCTTCAGCACAAGTTACGCAATTTAATGAATGTACACCAAGAAGCAAACTTAAATTATTGCTAATTAGTCACTCCAAAAATATATTATATTCTAAAGCACGAAGGGACCCTTGAAATGAAGAATCACCAACCATAATGGACCGATTATTCCTCAACCCGGATCAAATTAAACAAACTCCCCCCTTTCAATCTGCCACTCCCAATCATTTTCAGGTGAATTCAGCTTAAAATAAATGTTCTGCATCTAATCCCAACCAAAACACAACAATATACTTGATAAAACACCATTAATACATTGGTATACAAGGAAAATTTTTATGTTAGTATGTATGATGAGAATCTCATCAATACTTGTCTGTATGGACAACATGTGTTCATTAAAATGTATTAATTAATGAGATTCATATCAATGATTTTTTAAAAACTTTGTTTTAACTCTTTAATGGACACATGTTGTCCATCCAACACGTAGTGTTGGAATTCTCATCAATACATATTTATATAAAAAAGTTCGGTATATACATGCTCACAAAGGGAAACGGCTTAGGTCCAATGCTGGTTGAACCATTTGATTATCCCACACATTCGTGACCGTCGGATTTTATCACCTCAAATAAGCATATAAAAAATTATTGTGATCATTGAGATCGATATTTTGTCATTAAATTTAATTTATCTTTAATTTTGTCATTAAATAATGAATTTTAATATATTATCTTAAATGATAAGATGTGACGGCCACAAATGCGTTGGACAATCAATTTGTTCAATCACTGTTGGACCTCACCCAATCCTCTCACAAAATACTCCAAATAAGGCAATTGGATACCGCTCGTACCCAAGGACCAAACAAATTTTTGTTCATCAAACCATGTGTCTAAGATCAAGATATCCTTTTAATTCAGATAGTTTAGCACATTCTTCGTAAGTTTTTTTGTAAAAACGAAAAAGTCAATTTTAGTTCTTGCATTTCTATTTACACCAACATGGAACTCTCTGCACGTATTTCTCATATTAATGATCAAAATAAATGTAAAACTCTATTTAATTATCAACACATTTCAATCATATCCATCCGATACCTTAGAAAAGAAAGCCTTCTATCAGACATTCACTAAATACGTCAAACCCTCGCTTGGCAAGGTGGTGAAGACACCCTCCCCATTAAAGGATTCTAGGTTCAATATTTGCTTCCATCCTTATGGGGTGTGAAAAAAAAGTGTTGATACACTCAGTCTATTTTGTAACTCGTTTTGTAACTCCTTACACTATGATAATGTAGTATATAATATGTTATCATATTCCAAGAGGTACTATCATAATGTATGAAGAAAAAATTTTATCTTTTTTTTAACTTAAAAAAAATACACCAATATATCTCAATATATACTTCATTATATATAACAGCATGCATTTCAACTAAAGAGTGTATAATTTTAAAAAAAATAAAATAAAATTGGTGTGAACTGCAATGGGGCTCGACATATCATTTTCCATGAAAAAAAAGTGTTTTAGTAGGCCTTGGCCCTGTCCAGTATTAGCCCCTTTTGGGCCTCAACCAAAAAAAAATGGCTAATTAGAAAAAAGAACAAGTCTTCATTTTATAACCCCAACCTTAGAGGCTTGTTTGATAAGGGATTAAGGTTTTGAGGATAATTAGTTATCTTAATTTTAGAAGATAAAATGTCTATCAATTTTCTCATTATTCAAATTTGCAAAAATTGGAACAAAAAGTGAGAATAAATGTTCTAGCCTTTAGATGTAACATAAAATCTCATTTTCATTTCAAAAACGGGATAAGTTGTCCTCTCCCCCCACATATCTCTACAATAACCTCTTATCACATCACTTATCCCTTTGTTAAACCAGTCCCAAATTCACGGTCCGGGCTAGGTTGGGCCGGCCGTTTCCAACACCCAGGCTTGCCATCCCCAAATTTTATTTGTCCTTTATATTTTTGTTCTTATTTTATTGTCATATATTTTTATCTTATCTAAAAGAAGTGGAATTTTAATTTTTTTTTAAAAAAAATATGAAGAAAAGAATTTTTATGTGAAAATGGGACCGTGTTTTAGGATCTCAACTCTTTTTTATTGCAGGTCTAACAAATTAGATATCGAGTTAACCACAAAATGATAGATAATACAAATCATTTCGATCGATCCAACAACACTAGCTAACCATCAGTAGTAACACTATTACATCAATAGCGGACCCCATAACCTACATCATCATACGTGAGGAAAATTAAGTCCCCGTTTGGATAGCGGAATTGAATTATTCTGGATAGATAACTATGCGAGTATAGATAACAAATCTACTGGAATAAGAGATTTTCTGTTTGGTTGTGTTTTTGTTTATTCTCATTGGAAAACGTAAGAATAAAGGTTGAGTTGTTTGGTTGATAAATAATAAAATATAAATAAAGTGTAAAAAAGTTGATTTGATATGTGGACCCCTTAATGTATAAGAGGTATTGATAGGTGATTTGATGTGATAAGGTGTAAAAAATTGATTTTACATGTGGGCCCATGAGAATAGATAAACTGAGTATAGCTTATCCTAGGGGTTACTTAGAATTGTTATACTCTCTTATACTCATTTAAACTTGCTTAGTAATACCAAGTTATACTCTGCAAACAAACAACCATTTTCTCAATCCATTCTTATACCACCCTTATACTACCCTTATACTAGCTTATTCCGCTTCCCAAACGGGGTGTAAATGTCTAGTCCTATTCGCAGTTACGCTATTTATTTTTTTAAAATAATATATTCTCCCATTAAAATACATATTATTATAAGAAATGAGAGTTTTTTTTCCATGCTCTATAATAGAGTCACATACAATATGATAATACAATATGCATTAGTGTATAGAGCTGCAAAATAAGTTGTAAAATGGATTGAGTGTATGAGCGCTAAGTATCGAATGGAGATGAGGAAGGGGATATAAATTAAAAATAGAAATATCGAATGAAATATCAGAAGTGAGCCAAGAGCATCTCCAATCCTATACCCAAACTATTACTCAAATTCAAATTTGAGTAAAAGTCACTCAAAACTATCTACAACCATTTACCCATACTCATACCAAATCAAGTTTTTACTCACATTTACCAAAATCAAGGGAGACTCAAATCTTTACCCAAATTTTTAACATCTCCTTTTTTTTCTTTTATCTACATTTTTTTTCCTTCTGATGTAGGACAGATTTAGAAAGAAATCATTGCAGAATATTTGATTTCAAATCTGTTATCAAAATAAATTTTTATTAGATTTTATTTAGGAATTTAGGATTTTTAGAATCTTATATTTTATTTTATTAGATTTTAATAATTATCATTGTAATTGTGTCTTTACTATTTTTAGTAGAGTCATAATTTACATTATGAACATTTATTTTATATATGTGGCCTATATAATGAGTGCCACCATATTTTGTAATAGAACAACTTTTAATCAATAATATTTTGAATTTTCTCCCTTTTGGGTTTTCTTCCTTGTGGATTCAAGGATTCCTTGTGGATTCAAGGAGTTTATGAGATTTCAACGCTGGTTGGATCTTTTTATCATTTTCACGCTGCGTTAGGTGGTATCAGAGCGAGGATTCGCCTGGCTTCGATGACACGTAGCCGTGCGAGAAACAACTATCTCATTCACGGTGATCGTGGGGTGCAGGAGCTGTTTCGGACGTTGCGGGAGAACCAACAGCCACTTCGAGAGGAGTTTCGTCAACAAACGCGGCAGACTCTTCGTGAGGTGAAGGTTGGCGTAAATCTCAACACCGACAATAGACGACTTGGGTGTGACAGGATGCGCGTCGAGGGATTCACCCGAGGCCAACCTGTTGCTTATAATGGTGTTCGACGAAATTCTCATTATCTACCCGATTATGAGGATGACTTGGATGATGAAAGCGGTGAACTGTACGACTATCAGCCGAGAAAGCGGTACACATATTACAACAACTATTTTTCAAAGGTGGACATCTCATATTTCAATGGTAATTTGTCAATCGATAAGTTCCTTGATTGGATCTTAGAGATTGATAAATTTTTTGAGATAATGGATGTGCGTGAAGAGGAAATGGTCAGATTGGTGGCGCTTCGACTCACGAGCGGTGCCGCTAATTGGTGGGACCACCTTCAAAGGACCAGACAACGACAAGGAAGAGCACCTATTCGAACATGGAGGAGGATGAGACAACTTCTCATGAATCAGTTCCTTCCTCTAGATTATGAACAATATTTGCTCCAGCTGTACCATAATTGTCGCCAAGGTAATCGTTCCGTATTCGACTATACCGCTGAATTTTTAAAATTTTCTGGTCGGTATAATCTCGCAGAAGCTAAATGGCGACGAGTGGCCCATTATCTTAATGGGTTGAGGTCTACAGTTCGAGATTTTATTGTTTCAGAAGATATTTATAGCTTGACAGAAGCAATCTCTGCGGCCGTAAAAGTGGAATCACAACTGGAGAGATCAAGGGTGCACGTGATGTATAAAGGCTCTTCCATGATCAACCCGCTAGATGTTGCATTAAATCAAGATATAGTTGATGGATCGATAGGGAAGATCGAAGAAAGTCCACCAGAAAATCAGGAGAATCTAGCGATCGAAGATATGGTTGATGGATCGATAGAGAAGATCGAAGAAAGTCAACCAGAAAATCAGGAGAATCTAGTGACCGACCCTCATGATCAACCTCTATTTGAATCAGAAATTGATGAGGACATGGCAAATAAAGAAGTGGAGGATGTTGTTCTTTCCGTTGAATCTGAAAATATTATTGGAGGAGAACAAGAGAAGTTATTTTCTTATTCCTTAGTGGTGATTCCAGAGATAGAAAAGCCCCTACAAACATTCGTGTTGCAGACTACATGTCACATCAACATGAGCGATTTTGATGTCATCGTCAATAACAACATTGCGACTACCACAGTGGTTGATTTGATTGAGAAGGAATTTAAAATCAAGAAGATGTCTCTCCTCTTCTCAAAAGTCCAATACAAAGATGCATCAAATAAGATGGAAGAAAAAGTCTTAATCTCTCCCATTGGTGTATTTGATTACATTAAATATCATCCTCCTGATCATCTAAGATCCTTTCTTCTTAAATTCGAGGCCGAATTTTTTTAAGTAGAGGAGACTGATGTAGGACAGATTTGGAAAGAAATCATTGCAGAATATTTGATTTCAAATCTGTTATCAAAATAAATTTTTATTAGATTTTATTTAGGAATTTAGTATTTTTAGAATCTTATATTTTATTTTATTAGATTTTAATAATTATCATTGTAATTGTGTCTTTACTATTTTTAGTAGAGTCATAATTTACATTATGAACATTTATTTTATATTTGTGGCTTATATAATGAGTGCCACCATATTTTGTAATAGAACAACTTTTAATCAATAATATTTTGAATTTTCTCCCTTTTGGGTTTTCTTCCTTGTGGATTTAAGGATTCCTTGTGGATTCAAGGGGTTTATGAGATCTCAACGCTGGTTGGATCTTTTTATCGTTTTCACGCTGCGTTACCTTCAATTCCACCTTTCGTTGAATTATATTAGATATCTTCTCACCCCCTCAAAATTTTCACCATCCCTTGAAACCCAAAAAAAAAAAAGTGGTCTTCTTTCTTAAGTCTTCATCTTTGTTTTTTAACTTCTTATTTTTAGTCCAATGAAAAAATATTATTTTTACATTTTTTTTCTTAAAAAATTGGTTGATAATAATTTTTAAATTTAAATATCTTGAAGAGAAGAAAAATTGACTAGTAAAGAGACTTTGAAAATGTTTATAGAAAATAATTAAAAGAATATGTGAATTTTTTAAAAGATTTGAGTAAAACACAAGTAATGGTTGGAGACACATCATATCAAATCAAACTTTTACTCAAATTTTAAATAAAATTTGAGTAAGGGCTGGAGATAGCCTAGAGGAGAGTACAAACACAATAACACAATTTGGTGAATCTATCCCAACAAATAAAATTGACATTTGATGGTGAAGTACTAAATCCATTGCCATAATGTTTTGCAATGGACTATAGCAGTCAGAATGTCGTCGTCGTTTCTGGTATCATCAAAAGTCCAGCGATGGACTAAAACTCAAAGAAAAGTTTTGAGAAAATTGAATTTCAGTTAGCCTACTAAAACTTTGGATCGGGTTTGGGTTAAACTTTAGCGTGAATCAACCATTTTGAGTTGAAACTCTACCCAGTTTTTTAAATAATTTTTAGTTTCTTATTTTAATTTAGAAACTATACAATTGCATCAATAACTATGCTAATATTCTTTTATAAATACTTAGGTTTATCAGTTGCATAATGAAAAAAGAAACATATGTTGTGTGACCCAGCATTATTTTTATAATTCTTAATACCACTTAACGATGAAAGGTTATCATTTTCAACCATTTGTGAATCATCAAGATAAAAATGAACATTAATAAATCATATTTGATAAATTTATCCATCAACCTATGAGTTACGTGCCAAATCCCATAAATCATGCATGTATTTGTTACCATGTTCTAAAACCAGTCTTGAATTCATATTTATTTGATAAACAAAACAGAGTGGGTTTCAAGATGAGTTTTACACATGAAACTCAAATCCAACCAACATCACGTTGATGAGATGTAAGTACGCATGTAAACTCAAATCTAAGTAAATATGTGATGCAAAACAGGTGGTCAACGTGTTCTTGGAGCGATGGGATCACCAAAAGATGGTAGAAATCAAGGGCATCAATCCTAGAATTGCACAAAATATGCCACTAAAAAGGCTTAATTTTCAAAAATTCCTTTCTTTAGGCCGTCAAATAAGCGATTTTGCTATTTTTAATCACATTTAGAATTATAATTTCTCTTTCCTAATAAAATCAAAATTAATTTCTATCAATTCCAATAGTCATCTAAGATCTCATAGCATCAGATACGACTGTTATCTTGCTTTTAATATTTTTGGCAATTTTTAAATTTTTTATAATTATTTTAAAAGGGGACTTGTAATCATAGGCAGAACAATTTTTTTTTATCAACAATATTTTCAAGTTTCCTCTCTTTTGATAATTTTGAGAATTGTGTGGATCTCAAATTTATTTGGATCTTTTCTTTATTTCACACTGTGTTAATATGCATGCCCATGATCAGGGCAGGTTACCCAAATAAACCGGGTCATTGTTACCTTGTAGGTTAAGTTATGGTTTGTTTTGGGTGCAACCCCACAGGTGTGTCTGTGGAGATATTGAGATAGAGCCACTCTGTTTTGCAGCAACTTGTGCAGTTTAGAAATGGTTCCTCAGTCACCTATACACTTCTATAATATAGCACACATGATGTTTTAGGGTTGGCCCGATCGACAAACATGATATCAAGCTCCCCCAAAATGATATATAATACACATGAGCATTGTTATACTAAGTCTATTTTGCAGCTCCGGCTACTGCGTCATACATTATAATAGCGCAGAATTGCACTACCATAGTTTATGGGGTTCTATCATAGTGCATGGCATAAAAAAATTATTTCATATATACTTAATTTCTTATACAGCATGTACTTCATTATGTGTGATTTAAAAAAAACAAAGAAAATGGTGTGGACTGCTGTTAGAGGTTGGACATATAATTTTCCTATTAAAAATCATTTCGATCCAACAAACTCCAGCTATATCACAATTACATCAATGGCGGAGCCCAAAACCTCAATCATCATACTTATTTTCATGAAATTGATATGTTTAGCCCCTTGTGGAGTCCTATTTGCAGTCCACACCATTTTTCTTTTTACAAAAAATTATACATTTTTTCATTAAAATAAATATTGTTGTACAAAATGATAAAAAAAATTTGTTCTATACGCGCACTAAGATAGAACCTCATGCATTATTGTAGTGCAATATACACTATGCTATCATATTGGATGAGATTACAGAGTGTATCGGTGCTTATATATGTTAACTTTATTGATTGTAGTGTCTAATGGAGATGAGGAAGGGAATACAAACCTTGTTGAATTTGCAAAAAGGGGTGTGAACCACTTGACAGAGATACATAATATAATGACAGAAATATTGACTGAAATATCTGATGTGAGCTACACAGAGAGGAGAATACAAACACAATTTGGGGGAGGGGGTGCGAACCTCGAAATATCAGAATGAAATTTCTGATAGAGATGAGGGTGGGGGGACCATACATTTTTCTTTCGTAGGTGTTCTCTCATTCTCTCATTTTAAAACACATATTAAGGACATATGGGATAATAACTGTGGCACAAAATATCAATTGATACAGGGCCGGAACAAAGAATTATAGCAGAGGGCAAAGAGACAGTAAGATTAAAAAATAATAATTATAAGTATACAATGTTAAGACAAAATTAAACAGTTGAATAATGATCAATTCAATGCAGTAATGACGACTCAGATCGAAAGTTTTTTCTTCTTTGCCTATATTTAAGTGATCTGAAATTATTTACATAGCAATCATAAAAAATTAAATAGCTAAAATATCCAAATAAAAGATTTCTCAATCCTTCAAAATCATATACCACCATTTGAAAACAAAACTTTTCAAAAAATAAAAATAAATAAAAAAGGACTTACGAACTCCAAATCTCAAAAATTTTCAATTGGTACTTATTCACTCAGTCCATTTTTATAGCCTTATTTGCATTCATTATGTCTAATACAATATACAAAATTAGTAAATTCAGTATATATTTCACTATATCCGTATACACTATTATAGAAAACATAAATTAAGATAAGCATTTATTTCATATAAACATGTATTTTATGTTCTATAAGAGATTGATACTTCATTATATTGATATACATTTAAAAAATCAATTATATGCATCATAACGGAGATGCAAATAGAACTGAATATAATATTTTTCAATTTTAAATTCACTCATCAATTCAAGTACTTTGATCCACACGGCTCTTTTTTCTTTATTTTATTTTTTGCGGTCGGGGTCACATAATAAAAACAAAATTTCTATACAAAATTCCAAAATTTCCACTTAGCAAACTCATAAAAAAAATAACAATAAAAAAATAAAAACCACTCATCAATTATTCATACCATCGCCTATATTACTTCCTATATACAATGACGATGCATGGGGCTGATAGAGATGACATAGACCATATGGGACAGAGAAGATGCATGGGGCTGATAGAGATGACATAGTCCATATAGGACAGAGATACATAATATTCAATGATAGAAATATCAATCGAGATATCGAAATTGAGAGACGAGAATACAAACTCAATTTGTATATGAATGAATCTGTTATAACAATAAAATTGATCGTGATAGACTGAATCCATTACAATAATATTTTACGATGGACTATAGTCATCGGAATGTCATCGGAATGTCGTCGTAGTTTCTGGTGTCATCAAAAGTATAGCGACAGACTATAAAACTCAAAGAAAGATTTGAGAAAATCGGATTTGAGTTGACTTCCTAAAATTTGGATTGAGTTTGGATTAAACTTTTGCATGAATCAACCCTGTCTGGGATGAAATTCTACCTAGTTTTTTAAATAATTTTACAAATATTTAAATTCTTATATTAATTGAGAAACTATATAATTGCATCAAATCATTGTGTTATTATCTAATATTATTTGATGTAGGACAGATTTGGAAAAAAATCATTGCAGAATATTTGATTTCAAATCTGTTATCAAAATAAATTTTTATTAGATTTTATTTAGGAATTTAGGATTTTTAGGATCTTATATTTTATTTTGTTAGATTTTAATAATTATCATTGTAATTGTGTCTTTACTATTTTTAGTAGAGTCATAATTTACATTATGAATATTTATTTTATGTTTGAGGCCTATATAATGAGTGCCACCATATTTTGTAATAGAATAACTTTTAATCAATAATATTTTAAATTTTCTCCCTTTTGGGTTTTCTTCCTTGTGGATTCAAGGATTCCTTGTGGATTCAAGGAGTTTATGAGATCTCAACGCTGGTTGGATCTTTTTATCGTTTTCACGCTGCGTTAGGTGGTATCAGAGCAAGGATTCGCCTGGCTTCGATGACACGTAGCCGTGCGAGAAACAACCATCTCATTGACGGTGATCGTGGGGTGCAGGAGCTGTTTCGGCCGTTGCGGGAAAACCAACAGCCACTTCGAGAGGAGTTTCGTCAACAAACGCGGCAGACTCTTCGTGAGGTGAAGGTTGGCGTAAATCTCAACACCGACAACAGACGACCTGGGCGTGACAGGATGCGCGCCGAGGGATTCGCCCGAGGCCAACCTGTTGCATATAATGGTGTTCGACGAAATTCTCATTATCTACCCGATTATGAGGATGACTCGAATTATGAAAGCGGTGAACTATACGACTATCAGCCGAGAAGGCGGCACACATATTACAACAATTATTTTTCAAAGATGGACATCACATATTTCAACGGTAATTTGTCAATTGATGAGTTCCTTGATTGGATCTTAGATATTGATAAATTCTTTGAGATAATGGAGGTGCGTGAAGAGGAGATGGTTAGATTAGTGGCGTTTCGACTCACGAGCGATGCCACTAATTGGTGGGACCACCTTCAAAGGACCAGACAACGACAAGGAAGAGCACCTATTCGAACATGGAGGAGGATGAGACGACTTCTCATGGATCAGTTCCTTCCTCTAGATTATGAACAATATTTGCTCCAGTTGTACCATAATTGTCGCCAAGGTAATCGTTCCGTATTCGACTATACCGCTGAATTTTTAAAATTTTCTGGTCGGTATAATCTCGCAGAAGCTAAATGGCGACGAGTGGCCCATTATCTTAATGGGTTGAGGTCTACAGTTCGAGATCTTATTGCTTCAGAAGAGATTTATAGCTTGACAGAAGCAATCTCTGCGGCCGTAAAAGTGGAATCACAACTGGAGAGATCAAGGGTGCACGTGATGTATAAAGGCTCGTCCATGATCAACCCGCTAGATGTTGCATTAAATCAAGATATGGTTGATGGATCGATGGGGAAGATCGAAGAAAGTCCACCAGAAAATCAGGAGAATCTAGCGATCGAAGATATGGTTGATGGATCGATAGAGAAGATCGAAGAAAGTCCACCAGAAAATCAGAAGAATCTAGTGACCGACCCTCATGATCAACCTCTAGTTGAATCAGAAATTGATGAGGACATGGCAAATAAAAAAGTGAATGATGTTGTTCTCTCCATTGACTCTGAAAAGATTATTGGAGGAGAACAAGAGAGGTCATTTTCTTATTCCTTAGTGGTGACTCCAGAGATAGAAAAGCCCCTGTAAATGTTCGTGTTGCAGAATACATGCCACATCAACATAAGTGTTTTTTATGTCATCGTCGACAACAACATTGCGACTACCACAGTGGTTGATTTGATTGAGAAGGAATTTAAAATCAAGAAGATGTCTCTCCTCTTGCCAAAGGTCCAATACAAAGATGCGTCAAATAAGATGGAAGAAAAAATCTTAATCTCTAATATTGGTGTATTTGATTATATCAAATATCATCCTCCTGATCATCTAAGATTCTTTCTTCTTAAATTCGAGGATGAATTTTTTTTAAGAAGAGGAGACTGATGTAGGACAGATTTGGAAAGAAATCATTGCAGAATATTTGATTTCAAATCTGTTATCAAAATAAATTTTTATTAGATTTTATTTAGGAATTTAGGATTTTTAGGATCTTATATTTTATTTTCTTAGATTTTAATAATTATCATTGTAATTGTGTCTTTACTATTTTTAGTAGAGTCATAATTCACATTATGAATATTTATTTTATGTTTGAGGCCTATATAATGAGTGCCACCATATTTTGTAATAGAATAACTTTTAATCAATAATATTTTAAATTTTCTCCCTTTTGGGTTTTCTTCCTTGTGGATTCAAGGATTCCTTGTGGATTCAAGGAGTTTATGAGACCTCAACGCTGGTTGGATCTTTTTATCGTTTTCACGCTGCGTTATTATTTGATAAATACTTAGCTATTTTATCAATTGCATAAAAGAGAATCAAATCCAACCAATATTATTTGATAAATACTTGGCCATTTTATCAATTGCATAAAGTGAATCAACCCCAGCCCGCCCCCATTGGCTTAACCACTGAGTTACGTCCCCAAATCCCATAAATCATATGTCACCATATGTTACCATGTTCTAAATTCAGTCTTGAATATATTTTTATTTTTATTTTTTTGAGACAACTGTAATCAATTTCTATTCTCATATAAAGTAAGAAAATGGTCGAATATGGTGAGAAGAGAGAAGAATAACATAACCCGTAGGCTGAAGATGAAACTTAAGAAGGAAATACAATACAAAATTCAAATCACATACATTGTTCATCCCCTCAACAGAGCACTTTATCTTCCCTACCGGTGGGTTTTATGATGAGTTTTACGCATGAAAATCAAATTCAACCAACATCACCATGGATTAGATGTAATTAAATAAGCATGTAAACTCAAATCCAAGTAAACATGTGATGCAGAATTGGTGACCGACACATTTTTAGACTGATGAGACCACCAAAAGATGTCCACTAAGTAAATTACAAAAATATCAGCCAATCAAAGACACCTGGAATCGCATGAAATACGCCATTAAAAATGCTTAATTTTTAAAATTTCCTTACTTTAGGCCTTCAAATCAGATATTTTTCTATTTTTAATCATTTTTAGAATTGTGATTTCTCTTTCTTAAAAAAGTTAGAATTGATCTCTATCAATTCCAATGGTTATCTAGGACCTCATAAAATCAGGAATGAATGTTATCTTGATTTTTCTATTTTTGATCATTTTTAAATTTTCTGTAATTATTTTAAAAGGAGACTTGTAATTAAAGGCAGAAATTTTTTCTTTTTATCAATAACATTTTCGAGTTTCCTCTCTTTTTAGGATTGTGAGAATTGTGTTTAGGATATCTTGGTTGGATCTTTTCTCTTTCATGCTATGTAAATATGCATATCCCATGATCAGGGCAGGTTGCCGAGATAAACCAAGTCATTGTTATCCTTATAGGTTAAGTGATGGTATGTCTTGGGTTTCCCCCAGATGAGCAAATGTATCTCTGGAGATATGGAGATAGAGCCACTCTATTTTGCATAAACTTGTGCAGTTTAGACATGGTTTTTTAGTCACCCATGCACTACTATAATATAGTCGTACATCATTATTGTAGTGTATGATAATTAAAAAAATATTTATTTGAAAAAAATATATTAGTGTATTTCTGTGTATATATCATTTCATATAACAATACGGGCTTCAATAGTTAAGTGTGTAATTTTTTTAGTAAATAGAAAAAGGATATTATCTTTTACTGCACGTGGACACGGGAGCTGAGCAAATCTTTTTTTCATTGAGATATTATCTTTCTGGACAAGGACAGAGTGACCCAATTAGAGCTATCTAGAGCTATAGAGACTAATGGAAAAAAAAATGGAACCAAATTACAACATTCATCTATAAATAGCAGTATATCTTGTGCTGCCCCTAAAGTCAACAGTATACTGCTAATTAGAGCTAAGAACAAAAAAATAAAAAATGGAACCACATCTGGGCACTTGCCAACATTAATGTAGATGAATAATCAAGAGAAACATTCTCCTATAAATAGCACCAGCCGCTGCTTCTCAAAACCATAAACCAATACTACTACAAATAATTACATTACTGCCAAACAATCTTGCTTAGTAGTTAATTGATAATGGATTCCAAGTTCATGGTGCCACTTATACTGGTGAGCATAAATAGTTTTCCAAAAGTTAGGCGCTGCCACAATCAATCAGCTCCACTTTTTAGTCTAACCTTTAGTCCTAGAACCATATATATACATATGTTTCAAAAATTATATGGTATTCTATATGGGGTAATTTTTACTTTTGGTCCAAGTTTTAATTTCAAAATTGGTTCTTGATCAATTTTAATTACAAAACTGGTTCAAATAAATTTGATTATGTCTATGCTGCCACATAATTTTATTTTTATTTTTGTACTATTTGACGTGGATCTAAATCACATCTCCATATATAAAAAATCCAAAACAATGTTAATCTAGTCAAATTGATCCATGACCAATTTTAAAATAAAAAAAATTAGGGTTAAAAAAAGTAAAAATTGCCCTGCTGGGTCTTTTTATGTGGAAGATATATGTACTTTGAGTTTAGAAAAAAACAAAAAACAAAAATTATCCTTCAAAACTAAAATTATTGTTGTAGTTTTCATCTCTCCTTCCAATGTCATTGCAGCTACTCTGGATAGGAGAAGCAGCAACAGCAAGGGTGGTCTTGTCTTCAAGCAATGTATTTCCTTCTGCTGCTAAAGCCTACTGGAAGGCCGTCATCCCTGACACTGCCATGCCCGTTGTCATCAATGAACTCCTGCACCCCGGTGAGTGAAAGGCTTGCTTTATGATGTTGATAAACCAAAGCAGCCTGAACTCTGGTCCATTTTACACTCATATACACTAAAATAAAAAAAATAAAAAAATTTCATACTTTAGAATAAAAAAATCATTTTTTTCAAAAAGAGAAAAAACATAATAGTATCTCAGTATGTATGTCATTCCATATAACAAAATATACTTCAATAAAAACAGAGTAAAATTGGAGAAAAAAATTGTTAAATGCATGCAAATGAGACTACAAGGGGATGGACATCATTTTTCAAAGAGTTGATATGCTCCCATTAGTTTCTCTAATAGGTAGATTGAGTTTTATTGATTTTTTATATTTCATCGGTTAAATAGAATCAAAATTCAAAGCAAGTTAATGATTAACAGGTTCAACCAGCAAATCAGTTTCGGTTCTAAAAAAATATTACCATTAACTTATGCAGCAAAGAGAGGGCATAATACGGGTGCTAACATCGATTTGGTTCTAAACGAACTTTACCGAAATGTAAATTTGAACTCTCTCCAAAAAATACCCGATGCAACACTCTTCTTCCTTGAAGATGACCTCAAACGACCTGGCACGCGCATGCACATCCAACTCACCAAAAGAACCACTGATTCCACGGCCTTCCTCCCCCTAAAAGAGGCCAACTCCATACCCTTCTCCACCGTCGACCTCCCTAACACCCTCTCTCGCTTCTCCATCAAACCCAACTCCAAACTGGCCCTCCTCATGCAGAAAACCCACCAATTGTGCGAGGCCCCAGCCTTGAAGTCCGAGGTGAAGCACTGCGCGACCTCTCTCGAGTCCATGGTCGACTTCGTCGTGTCCGAGCTCGGGACAAACAAAGGGGTCCAAGCGATGGTGACGGTTTTGGAGGATCGAAAGGCGCCAAAGAAAAAAAATAGCCCATACAAGTGGTACACCGTAGCGGGGACAGCGAAGCTGGTATCAGACGCTAAGACGATGACGGTGAACTGCCACCCAGTGACGTACGCGTATCTAACCTATTATTGCCACTCGATCGCGGGGACGAGGACTTACGTGGTGCCCTTCGTCGGGGATGATGGGACCAAGGCGGAGGTGATAGCGGTGTGTCACACTGACACATCAGAGTGGGACCCAAAGCACCTATCGTTTAAGATGTTGCGTGTGAAGCCGGGGACTGTGCCGATATGCCATACTTTGGTGGAGGACACCATCGTTTGGATGACGTCGTAGTCATCTTCTCTCCTCTTCCTATAATAACATAAAAAAAACTGGGCTTGGTTGTACTGCATGTTTTCCTTTGATTTAACGTCTATAAATGCTGTGTGCGCATCGATCTGTGGTAGTTGTTTATACGGGCTTGTGAACTCAACTCGCAATACAATAAATAAAGTGTTGATCCAGTAATTCAATTTTAATGTTTACATGAAAGTCATGCTTGCACTCAATGTTTTTATACCAACTAGTGTGTGGCATTATTTCAATTGGCCACACAGGGATATGAGGTTCTCACCCATATAGGATTACCCTGAAATTAACCAGGAGAGACGGGCCTTGGTAGGGCTGCAACTTAGATCGGGTTGAACCTGAATCTGACGGGTTGAACCCGATTTTTACATGGATTGGGATGACCAAATCAGGTTCGGGTTCGGGTTCACCAATTCGGGTTGACTCACAAATCAGGTTGGCCTCACTCCCAACCCGACCGACCCAACCCGAACCCGTAAACTAATGATTAAAAAAAATTATGACCGTTCATTCTGTAGCTTCTAATATGGGTAATCCAAATTTTAGATAAATTTAGCTAATTTTATGGGTTGGGCCAGGTTGATTTATTTAATTTACACATCATGTTAAAAAATTCGGGTTGGGTCGAGTTGGTCCAATTCGGGTTGAAAATCGGGTTGGGATCGGGTTAGTCCAATTCGGGTTAGGTCAGGTTGGGTCGGGTTGGTTTATTGAATTTCGGGTTGGGTTCGGGTTAGTCCAATTCGGGTTGAAAATCGGGTTGGGTCGGGTTAGGGTTGAGTAGTTTAGAATTCGAGTTGGATTCGGGTTGGGGTCAACCCGAACCCAACCCGCCCGAGTTGCAGCCCTAGGCCTTGGTGATGAAATGGACCCCCGAATTTGGGTAACAGACAAGGAAAATGAATCTTCAGCCCCCATTGTGGTGTGTCGCCTTATCTGTAGACTGTAGTCCACATCTTCTTTTTTTTCAATTATACACTCTTCTATTGTAATACATGCTGTTATATGAAATGAAATATATAATGAGATACAATAGTATTTTTTTTGTTAAAAAATATTTTTTTATTTCATATGTTAAAATAAAACATCATACACTATAATAACACAATATATATAACATTATGCCGATATCATAGTGCTTTGGGTTGTAGATAGGACTACAAAACAGACTAAGCTATAATCGCTTTAAGAGAGTAACAACACAAATCTTTTTGGATAATTTGAAATTTTAATCCTAAAATCAAAACATAAAAACAAAAAAGTGAATAAAATTTAAAAAAAAAGAACTGAAAAATAACATGTACAAGTTTTTTCTTAAAAAAAGGAACAAAAAAACCCTGAAATGGTGGGATAATTAATATAAAAAAAAAAAGAAAAGGAGGTGGCATTATTTTCCTCCCAGCTATTTCTGTTGGTGTTGTTTTTTCGGATCTTTAGCCATCAAATTCTTCTCTATTTCTTTCATCATTAGAAATTGATTAATCGAGAACCTTTTTTATTGATTCAAAAAAAAAAAAAATTCTTTTAATACAAAAATTAAAATAGCATGCCTACCAATTTCATTTTAAGAAAACCCTACTAAAAGCATAAACAATTCAATTAGAATTAATTCTAAAATCCAAAATACACCCCATTAATAAAAATTATTAATTCTCGTTACATATATAAACCATTTAAGAATAGATAATATTATTTCAATACAGATAAATATGCTAGTATGATAAATCATTAAAACATTTTTGTTGTTCAATTTACTTTGAAAAAATGGTGGATAAAATGTAACTAAAATGGGGATAAATTTTTATAACTTTCTATTCAACAGTTTTGCCCCCGTAAGTAATGTTTTTAATTCACATTCATAAACTCAGTGAAAAGCAAAAATTTCCACTGTCAATACAAAGCTCTCCCTCGCATACTCTCTTCTTCTTAACATCAACACCACCCGACCGACAGAGCTACTTTATAGTTCAGTGACATCACCGGCGGACGCAATGACGTTAACCTTGAGCGGTTGCTATAATTAGTGAGGCGCGTGGTTAATTAGTGAAAGACTAGAATAAATGAAAATATGTATACTATAATTAGTGGTATATGGATTCCAATCAACCTTTAAAATTAAGTTATTCCAGTTTATTCAATCTAAAAACATATATACACTCTCTGAACTGTCATAACTTTTTATAAATCAATTGTCATCATTTTTTCATCTTTTATAAATTTGTATCTACACTTTATTCATATTTTATCTAAATAATAAAAAATTTATCATTACATTTTATAATTAAAATAATTTAAAATACAATAAAATAAAAAAAATATTTTATTCTTATTTATATTAGAATAGTCGTAAACTTAAGCAAACCTATTTATATTCGTATATATGTTTTATGATTCATATATAGCTTTATATAGCTTCCTACGGAAGACACCTGTGGGGGCAAAAAAACAGTCTTCACAGCTTCAGTGACACGGGGCAGTGGAGTAGAAAAGAGCTTGACAAGACTCGTGGGCTCTACTTATACACCTGCCATGCATCGGCTTATAATAGTTACTCACATATTCATTTTCAACTCTAATTTCATTCTTATATGCTCACTTAATAATGCATATGCTTTAAAATAATTTTTTTTTATAAATGTATTCATATAATTCATAAGAGTTTATGTTTCATATTTTATAAAAACATGTATCTCATTAGATAAGATATATTATTTTAAAAAGTTCAAAACACTCTGAAATTGAAACACATTATTCTATTATTAATCCGGTGGGGGGGGGGGGGGGGATAATAATACCATCTAATTTTAGGATTGTAAATTCATAAACTCATCGAAACTAGTAAATCAACAAAACTCAAATATAAAATTCTTACCAAATTTAACTTTTGAAAGCTCAATAGAGAGGAATTTTAAATATTGGAATTGACGGCAATGCATCCATGCTGTCACCTAGGTCCCCTAAATTTATCTTATGGGAATTTTTCTTTCTTTTAAATTTTTTATTTTCAACTTATCCATTTTTATTTATTTTGTTTGTTATTTATTAAATTGATTTTTATTTTAACAAGATTTTATTTCATTTATTATTTGATTTACAAAAACATTATCTTGTTGGATTTGTGATAATTTTCTTGTTTTTTTGTTTTTTTTTATTTTTCTGTTTTTTTATATTGCGTGTGACATTTTTGTGTATTTATCTTAAATTCTCATAAAATCATTAAATCTCTAAATAAATAAAAAATTTATTGATTGTATACAAATTTTTCAATGGCATATATATTTTTAAATTTAAAATTATAAACACATACAAAATATCTAATTTGATATTTCACAATTTTGTGCAGGACTAATAAGAAAAATGCATTTAAAGTTGAGGACTTAAAAAAATATAAATAAGGGAGAGATCTGATTATTAAATAACATTGTTTTCATTGACTTAAAAATAAAAATCCAATTTCACAAACTATTGGTATTCATAGGGACGTTTGACACAAAGACTTGTAAGAAAATAGGAATCTAAAGTTGGAGATTCAAAATAAAAAGAGATTTATCACTAAATAATATATTTACAGTGACTTAAAAATAAAAATATCTTGTTCTTTATATTTGTATTCCTATTTTATTAGGATTTATTTTTGTCTTATCTAAAAGAAGTAGAATTATACTTTTTTAAAAAACTATCAAGAAAAGATTTTTTTTTTTTTTTTGTTAAAATGGGCTCCTTCTAAGTATCTCGTCCAGGGCTCATTTCCCAACTGTTTTTTATAGGCTACCCGACAAACATGATCCAGCTACACCAAAATGATATATAATACAAATGAGATTTGTTATTCTCAATTCATTTTGTAGCCCTGCAGTCTTATACGATATGGTAGCGCAATATATACTGCACTATCATAATGTATAAAATTATACCATAGTGTATGGCGTAAGAAAAAAATTATTTTTTTATAGTGAAAAATGCATTATCATATCTTAGTATATACTTCTTTTATATAATAGCACATTTTTCATTATGAGAGGGATTAAAAAAAAAACAGAGGTGTGGACTACAATTGAGGCTATAGGAGGCTAGATGTATTATTTTCCTAATATAAATCATTTCGATCCACTAACTCTAGCTAACTATCTGTATCACAATTACATTATTGGCGGACCCTAAAACCTCAATCATCATACTTAATTTTAGAAAAATGATTTGTCCAGCCCCTTGTGGAGCTTCATTTGTAGTCCACACTGATTTTTTTTAAAATAAAATATTATACATTTATTTATTAAAATACATATTATTATACAAAATGAAAGTTTTTTTGTTCCATACACTGTTATAAAACCCTATGCATTATTATAGCACAATTTATATTATCTTATCATAATGTATGAGACTACAAAATAGATTTAGTGCATCCGCACTCATATATGCTAACTTTATTGACATAGTATCTAATGAAGATGAGGAAGAGAATACAAACCTCATTGAATTTGCAAAAAAGGGTGTGAACCACGTGACAGAGAAACATAAATAATGACAGAAATATTAATTCAAATATCTTATGTGGGCTAACGAGAGAGGAGAATACAAACACGAATTTAATTGGGGGAGGGGGTGCGAACCTCAAAATATCAAACAAAAATATCTGATAGAGATGAGGGTAGGGACCATATATTTCCACTTAGCAAACTCATCAATTGAAACACAAAAAAAACACACCCACTCATCAATTATTCATACCATCACCTATATACAATGACGATGCATAGGGCTGATAGAGATGACATAGACCATAGACCATATAAGAGTATATATAGGACAGAGATACATAATAGTCAGTGATAGAAATATCAATCGAGACATCTGATGTGAGATAATGAGAGAGGGGAATACAAACGCAATTTGTATATGAATGGATCCATCGCAACAATAAAATGGATTGTGTCGAACTAAAATCATTGTCATAATATTTTGCGATGGACTATAGTCATCAGAATGTCATCGTCGTTTCTAGTGTCGTCAAAAGTATAGCAACCAACTAAAATTCAAAGAAAGTTTTGGGAAAATTTGAATTTGAGTTGGCCTCCTAAAGCTTGAATTGGATTTGGATTAAACTTCACCATGAACCAACCTTGTCTGTTATGAAACTCTACCCAGTTTTCTAAATAATTGTATACAAATATTTAAATTCTTATATTAATTTAGAAATTATATAATTGCATCAAATCATTGTGTTATTATGTAATATTATTTAATAAATACTTAACTATTTTATCAGTTGCATAGAGAGAAAAGAAACATGTGGTGTGGCCCAGTATAATTTTATAATTATTAATACCATCGAACGACGAAAGTTTATCATTTTCTACCATTTGTAATCTTTCATTTTGATCCATTATTTTGTTTTTAATACATTAATATACTATTATCATCAAGATTTAAGATAAACATTAATAAACCGTATTTGATAAATTTATTTGTCAACCACTGAATTATGTGCCCAAATCTCATAAATCAAATGTCCCGACACACTTTAAGCAGGGACACGTTTATGGGCTTTCCAGTCCAAGTATCTACAGACCTTTAAGCTGGTTGTTCAGGTTTCATAACCCTTACTTCTAATGCTCTAGATACAAAGCTTTTTAAAACCACAAAAATAAATAAATAAAAATCCAAAAATTTCCACTTAGCAAACTCATCAATTGAAAAAAAAAAACACCTGTATCCAATGACGATGCATGGCTTCGGGCCCCAGCGCGTACCCTTGGCTCCGCCCACTGCAACCATTTACGTACCTAAATCCCATAAATCATATATTACCATGTTTTAAAATAAGTCTTGAATATATATTTATTTGATAAACAAAACAAAAAGGGTTTTTTATGATGAAGTTTATACTTGAAAATCAAATCCAACAAACTAACATCACAGTGGATTACAGGATTAGATGTAAGTAAATATGCATGTAAACTCAAATATAATTATGTGATGCAAAATTGGTGGGCCAGACACATTTGTAGAGCGATGGGACCACTAAAAGATGTCCACTAAATAAATTACAAAAATGTCTCGTAGAAATCAAGGGCACCGATTTTGGAATCGCACGAAATACACCACTAAAAATGCTTAAGACGTGTAATCAAAGGCAAAATAATTTTTTTTATCAATAGTATTTTGAGCTTCCTCACTTTTTGGAATTGTAAGAATTATGTTTAAAGATCTCAACGTTGATTGGATCATTTCTTCTTTCCGATACATAAACATGCATGTCTCATGATCAAGGCAGGTTATCAGGATAAACTTAGTCTCTGTTATCCTTATAGGTTAAGTGATGGTTTGTTTTGGGTTTCCCCCAAAGTATGAGCAAGTGTATATGTGGAGATAATGGAGATAATGGAGATAGAGCCAGTCTATTTTGCAGCAACTTGTCCATATTAGAAATGATTTTCTAATCACCTATACACTGCTATAATATAGTGTTGATTCATTATTGTAGTGTATGAATTTAAAAAAAAATTATTTTTTAAAAATATATATTAGTGTATTTTAATATATATCATGTACTTCAAGAATCAAGTGTCTAATTTTTTTAGTAAATAGAAAAATGATAAAGGCTATGGATGGAGCTGCACTTGGACATGGGGACTGTGTATGTCATTTTTTTCATTGAGATATTATCTTTCTATAAAAGGACAGAGTGACCCAACTAGAGCTAGAGACTAACAAAAAAGCCAACATTCACGTATAAATAGCAGTATCTCGTGCTGTCCCTAAAGTCAACAGTACTGCTATCTAGAGCCAGAGATAATAAAATAAATAAATAATAGAACCACATCTTGGTACTTGCCAACATTAATGTAGATGAATCATCAAGAGAAACATTCACCTATAAATAGCACCAGGCGCTGCTTCTCAAGACCATAAACCAATACTACCACAAATAATTACATTACTGTTAAACAATCTTGCTTAGCAGTTAATTGATAATGGATTCCAAGTTCATGGTGCCACTTATCCTGGTGAGCAAAAACAGTTTCCAAAAGTTAGGCGCTGCCACAATCGATCAGCCCCACTTTTTAGTCTAACTTTTAGTCCTAGAACCATATACATATGTTTCGAAAATTTTATGGTATTCCATATTGGGTAATTTTTATTTTTGGTTCGAGTTTTAATTTTAAAATTGGTTCTTGATCAATTTTAATTACAAAACCGGTCCAAATCAATTTGATTACGTCAATGTTGTCACATAATTTTATTTTTATTTTATATTATTTGACGTGGATCCAAATCACATCTCCAATATAAAAATATCCAAGACAATGTTAATCTAGTCAAACTGACCAATGATCAATTTTAAAATTAAAAAAATTAAGGTTAAAAATAAAAATTTCCCTTTTGTGTCTTTTTATGTAGAATATATATGTACTTTGGGTTGACAAAAAACTGAAAACAAAAAAAAAATATTATCCTTCAAAATTAAAATTATTGTTGTAATTCTTTATCTATTTTTCCTCTCTCCTTCCGATGTCATTGCAGCTACTCTCGATAGCAGCAGCAGCAAAGGTGGCCTTGTCTTCAATCGATGGATTTCCTTCTGCCGCTAAAGCCCACTGGAAGACCGTCCTCCCCGACACTGCCATGCCCATTTTCATTAATGAACTCCTCCACCCGGGTGAGTGAAAGACTAGCTTTATGATTTTGATAAAATAAAGCAGTGGGAGCTCTGATACAATCAATTTATTTTACAGTCATATACACTCTAATAAAAAAGACATTTTTTTTAGAATAAAAAAATCTTTTTTATTCAAAGAGAGAAAAAATAATATAGTATCACAGTATATAATTTATTCCATACAACAATATGTACTTCAATAAAAAAAAAGCGTAAAATTAAAAAAAAAGTGTGAAGTGCAAATAAGACTGCAAGGGAATGGACATCATTTTTCAAACAGTTTATATTCTCCTATTAGTTTCTCTAATAGGTTGATTGGATTTTATCAATTTTTTATATCTCATCGGGTTAAATAGAATTAGAATTCAAAACAGGTGAATAATTAACCGGTTCGACCGGCAACTCCGTTTGGGTTCTAAAACAATATTACCGTTAACTTATGCAGCAAAGAGAGGGCATGGTACGGGTGCTAACATCGATTTAGTTCTAAACCAACTTTACAGAAATGTAAAATTGAACTCTCTCCAAAAAATACCCGATGCAACACTATACTTCCTTGAAGACGATCTCAAACGACCAGGCACGCGCATGCATATCCAACTCACCAAAAGAACCACGGATTCCACGGCCTTCCTCCCCCTAAAAGAGGCCAAATCCATACTTTTCTCCACCGTTGACCTCCCCAACACACTCTCTCGCTTCTCCATCAAACCCAAATCCAAACTGGCCCTCCTCATGCAGCAAACCCACCAGTTGTGCGAGGCCCCACCCCTCGGGTCCGAGGTGAAGCACTGCGCGACCTCTCTCGAGTCCATGGTTGACTTCGCTGTGTCAGAGCTCGGAACAAACAAAGGGGTCCAAGCGATGGTGACGGTTTTGGAGGATCGAAAGGCGAAGGTGGCCGAGAAAAAAAATAGCCCATACAAGTGGTACACCGTGACGGGACGACGAAGCGAAGCAACTTTCAGACGCTAAGACGATGACAGTGAACTGCCACCCAGTGACGTACGCGTACTTGATCTATTATTGCCACTCGATCGCGGGGACGAGGACTTACGTGGTGCCCTTCGTCGGGGATGACGGTACCAAGGCCGAGGTGGTGGCGGTGTGTCACACTGACACGTCAGAGTGGGACCCGAAGCACCTAGCGTTTCAGATGCTGCATGTGAAGCCAGGAACTGTACCAATATGCCATACTTTAGTGGCGGACACCATCGTCTGGATGACATCTTAGTCATCTGATAATCTATTTGGACTATGTTTTAGCTTTCAAATAGGTTGGTTGTTCCTTTGATTTCCCGTCTATGCTGTGTGGGCATCTGTGATAGTTGTTACGGGCTTGTGAACTCAGCTCGCAAATCGCAATGCAATAAATAAAGGGTTGATCCAGTAATTCAATTTTAATATTTACATGAAATGTCATGCTTGCACTCAATGTTTTTATACCAACTAGTGTGTGGCATTATTTCAATTGGCCACACAGGGATATGAGGTTCTCACCCATATAGGATTACCCTGAAATTAACCAGGAAAGACGGGCCTTGGCGATGAAATGGACCCCGAATGTATGCGAGTAACAGACAAGGAAAATGAATCTTCAGGCCCCATTGTGGTGTGCTGCCTTATCTGTAGTTCACATCTCTTTTTTTAATTATATTATTAATTTTTTAATGTGTTATACTATTATATAAATGTTTTAATCCTTCTCTCATAAAGTTTAAGGGTTTCATTATTATTTTATTCCTTTTCTTCTAATATTAGAGCTATCTCAAAAATTCTCTACCCTCCGCCGATCGAGAAGTATTCAATCGGAGTTGGGAGGATTGTCGCCGTCGTCAAAGGCCACGTTGTCCCATATTTGGAGATCGACCTTGTTCATGCTTCCACTCGAGCAACAACGACCGATCATGTAGCTTGAAGATTCAATTTTCGTGGGTCATGGAGATGGCAGCAATGCATCATCCATCATCAATATATCCATAAATCATCAAATCCACCGAGTAGGAGAGAGGATTCAAAGAGGTCATGTGTAAGCCTGTCAATTATTTAAAAAATATCCGTATCTGATCCGAATCTGTATCCAAAAATACAGTCCGTGTCCGAACCAAATTATCTGTATCGAAAGTTTTTGGATTGGATCATATATAGACTATATCCGATCCGAACAATATCCATATCTGAACTGTTATTTTTTTGGATATCCAATTCAAATACGGATACGAATATATCTGATCCGATCCATATCCATCTGATTAACAAGCTAGTCATGTGTTTGTTGGAGGTACTGGTGTAGGGTCTGGTGTTTGATTCAATTCAATTAAAGGTTCTCTGCGCTTTGCCCCTTCACCACGTCATCCACCATCATCAGCGAAGGTTCATCAAGGGTCCACGTCCAAAAGTAAACAGTACACAGCAGAAGTTGTGCTCGCCGCGCCGGTTGTCCGCGCCCGTCCAAGCACCACCTGCCACTGTAATTTTCAAGCGCAGTCGTCATCGCGCTTCATCGTCGTTGTCTCCGCACGCCATTGTTGTCTCCATGTGCCATCGTTGTCCTATTTTTATATTCACGCCGTCGTATTCGTGCACTGTCATTTCTGTCCGCGTCGCATTTATTCTTCTTTTGTAACGCAGCAAAAAAATAAAATAAAGATCCAACAAGTGTTGAGATCCTTCAACAAACCACAATTATCAAAGAGAATATTAAAACTCAGAAAGATATTAATAAAAATTGAAAACCCTATATTACAAGCCTCCTTTTTATAATAGGGAAAACTTACTGAAAATAACAAAAATGAAATTTGTTATAACTAACTCTAGGGATCTTAAAAGATCATGGGATTTGATTTCGGTCAAATTCGATTTATTATGAAGGAGATATGCTAAATCTAAAAAGTTATTAAAAATAACAAAAAGACCATTTTGAGGGTCGAAAAATGGGAAAATAGAAAATAAGGACGTGTTGTGGCGTAGCGACAACTCTTGAAGATCTCATCGATATCTACTTTCAGTAAAAATTTCAGGCGATTCCGAGTTCGGGGCGTCATTTATTTCTACTAGTCGGTTTTTCTATAAATATTTAGAAATATTCAAATGGACCCTTTCGGGTTCATCGCTACCGAAACGCGTCGGCCACTCGTTTTGCATCATTTTTCTTCTTCGTCCTCGCTACGCTTCGCCATGAGTATTTGCAATGTTGTAGAAATGCACCATAAGAGATATGATATAGTGGACAACCAACTCCGACAAATTCAAGAAAGCGGGAGCGACTCTGACAAACTCAAAAGAGTGAGAGCAACTCTGATAGATTGAAGAAGAGCGGAAACAAAGTGATGGATTCCAAAAGCCATACGACGTTCATAAAGTACCATTTAAAGTTTGGGAGATGGGTGTTGAATATGTATTAGGAGTATTTTTAATGTTTCTAGTCTAATGGTATTCTAGTCTATTGATTGAAATTGTTGGTGGGATTTTAATTTATCAATTTTGTGCAAACTCTGAAAGTTACTAACTATCCTTAAGAGTTTAAGTGGGAGTGTGTTATTATATTAGTTTTATAATGTGTTACATATATAACATTATCTTGTATTATTATATAAAGGGTTTTAACCCTCTTTAATAAGGATTTAAAAGTTTCATTATTATTTTCTCCTCTTATTTTAACAGAATTAATTCTAAAATCCAAAATACACCCCACTAATAAAAATTATTAACTCCCTTTTGGGAAGTACCTATATAAACCATAGATAAATATTATATTATTCCAATACAAATAAATATGCTAGTATAATAAGTCATTATAAAAAATTTAGTTGCTTAGTTTACTTTTAAAAAATGGTGGATGAAATGTAACTAAGACGGGGATAAATATTTATAACTTTCTTATCAACAGTTTTGCCCCGTAAGTTATGTTTTTAATTCACATTCAATGAAAAGCAAAAATTTCCATTGTCAATACAAAGCTCTCTCTCGCATACTCTTTTCTCTTAACATCAACACCACCCGAGTCCCGACCGACAGAGGTACTTTATAGTTCAGTGACATCACCGGCGGTCGCTATGACGTCAACCTTTGACGGGGAGGAGAGGTTGCTACAATCGATGCGTACCATGAGAGTGAGGCGCGTGAAACACTGGAATAAATGAAAATCTTTGTATCCTATAATTAGTGATATATGAATTTCAGACAATCTCTGAAATTAAATTAGTTTAGGTTATCAATCCAAAAAAATATATGGGTTCACTATGAAATCAATTATCATCACCTCTTATAAATTAACTGTCAAAATCACTTGTCATTATTTTTTCTTCTTTTATAAATTTGTATCTACACTTTATTCATATTTTATTCAAATAAAAAAAACTTTTATTTCGTTTTTCAACTAGAATAATTCAAAAAAAAATCACTTTATGTTTTATGTTCGCATATATGTTGGGGCTACAAGAGGCTAGATGTATCATTTTTTTTAAATAAATCATTTCGATCCACCAACTCTAGCTAACCATATGTATCACATTACATCATTGGAGGACCCCAAAACCTCAATGCCATACTTAATTTTAGGAAAATGATATGTCCAGCATTTTATGGAACTCCATTTGCAATCCATACTGTTTTTTAAAAAAAACATTATTTACTTTTTCATTTAAATACATATTATTATACAAAATGATAATGTATTTTGTTTCATATACTATCACAGAACCTCATACATTATTATAGCGTATTATACATTATACCATCATAATGCATAAAATCACAAAATAAACCATGCGTATCAACCAACGCTCAAATATATTAACTTTATTCCCACCAAAAAATATGTTGACTTTATTGAGCTAAATGTCTATTGGAGCTGAGGAAGAGAAAACCTAATTGAATTTGCAAAAAAGGGTGTGAACCACGTGACAGAGGTGCCTAAATAATGACAGAAATGTTAATTCAAATATCTTATGTGAGCTAATGAGAGAGGAGAATACAAACACGAATTTAATTGGGGGAGGGGGTGCGAACCTCGAAATATCAAACAAAAATATCTGATAGAGATGAGGTTAGGTTAGGGGCCATATATTTTTCTTTTGAATTTTTTCTCTCATTTTGTAACACATAATAGGGACACGTGAGATAATAATTGTGGAACAAAATATCAGCTGATAGACAAGAGCGGAATCAGACGTTATGGCAGGGAGAGCCAAAGGACAAGAGATATAAAGTAAGATAAAAAATCATTATTATAATTATAAGTATATAAAGTTAAGATAAAATTAAATGGTTAAATAATGATCGAGCCTTTTGAGTAATGACAACTGAAAGTTTTTTTCTTCTTTACTTGTTTTTAAGTAATATGGAATTATTACATAGCAATTCTTAAAAATTAAAATAAACAAAAATTGTTTGACAAACCAAATAAATGATTTTTCAAAACTTTAAAATCATATACCAATGTTCCTTGAAAATAAAACTTTTCAAAAAGAAAAAATAGGACTCACGACTTCAATTCTAAAAAATTTTCAATTTGCACTTATACACTCAGTTCAATTTTATAGCTCTATTTGCATTCGTTATGTCTGACATAGTATATAAAAAATTTGATTAACTCAATATATATTTCATTATCTCCGTATACACAATTATAGAAATCATAGATTAATATATATAAGCATTTATCTTATATGAGTGTATTTATTTTCTACAAAAGATTGATATGCTTCTTTTATTGGTATACACTTAAAAAATTAATTATGTGCATACTAACTCGAATGCGAATAGAATAGTACATAACATTTTTCAATTTTAAACCCAGCTCATCAATTCAAAGACTGATGATCCACACGGCTCTTTTTCTTTATTTCTTTTTCAGCGATCAGGTCACATTGTAAAAACAAAATTTCTATACTAAATTCCAATATTTCCATTTGGCAAACTCATCAATTGAAGCAAAAAAAAAACACCAACTCATCACATATTCATACCACCACATATATACAATCGCCCCCCCCCCCCCCCCCCCCTGGCTCCCGCTACTATAGAAATATCTGATAGAAATATCTGACGTAAGATAATGAGAGATTAATACAAACAAAATTTCTACAAGAATGAATCTATCACGATAATAAAATTGACCGTGACGGTAGTGGCGGAGCTAGAAATTTTATAAGGACTTAATGTGACTTATATAAATATTTTTTAAAGTTATATCATTATA
Organism: Acorus calamus; assembly: GCA_030737845.1. Taxonomy (NCBI): domain Eukaryota; kingdom Viridiplantae; phylum Streptophyta; class Magnoliopsida; order Acorales; family Acoraceae; genus Acorus; species Acorus calamus. The sequence continues at coordinate 7,645,310 of CM060871.1, read as the reverse complement.
TTTTTTAAATATTGTAAACTTTAAATGAATTAGTAAAAATGACAATAAGACAAAAGAAAAAATTTATACTTTCAAAGTGTTGATAGAGGAGAGGAGAGGATTGTCGATTTCTGATTGTGGGACGGTTAATGGAACAAAAAGTAAAAATTAGGGATATTTTTTTAAAACGATAATTGATATTAAAAACAGTTAAGATGCAAAAAAAAAAAAACAAAAAAAAAGAGATTCAAAAATTTATTTTTTCAATAACAATGCCTAGACGGAACGCCAAGGAGTAGGATCCGTGCCGCCATGGTTATTTGTGAGATATGGATTTTGAAGGAAACTTAGATCGTGGACGCATGGAGCGTTGCCATTAGGCTCAGAAAATAAGACCTACAGCTTATATTGATTTTTATTGTGATTAAAAGAGATTTTATAGAGATATCATCTTCAAAAAAAAAGTGGGCTATTGTTGTTGATGTTGTGGAGCAAATGATTTATGACCCATAGGCCATGGGCCCTAATAAGAAGAGTTTAGGGAATGGGGGCGGGGGGTTGTGTTCTCCTGCCCCCCTTGGTTCCAAGGTCGCTTCGCCACTGCGTGACGGACTACATCCATTGCCATAATGTTTTGCAGTGGACTCGAAATGTCATTTCAGGTGTCGTCAAAAGTATAGAGACCGACCGACTAAAACTTAAAAATAAGTTTGAGAAAATTGGATTAATTTCAATTGGCCTCATAAAACTTTGGATTGAATTTGAGCTAATCTTTCAGCATGATGAACCAACTTGTCCGAAGTGAAACTCTACACCCAGATTTTTGTCTAAATAATTTACAAATGTTTAAATTCTTATATTAATTTAGAAACTATATGATTGCATCAAATCATTGTTATCTAATATTATTTGATAATTACTTAAGCTATTTTGTCAATTGCATAAAGAAAAAAGAAAAAAATATGGTGTGGCCCAGTGTAATTTTTAATTGTTAATACCACCTAACGACCATTGTTTATCATTTTCAACCGTTTGTGATCTATCATTTTGATCCATTATTTTGTCTCGTGCTGCCCCAGAAGTCACAGTACTACTACCTAGGGCTAAAGACAAATAAAAAATAAATAAATAAAATTTGAGAAGTATCTCGTGCTGCCCCAAAGGTCAACAGTACTACTGCGCAGTACTATCTAGCATGCTATCCAGAGCTAGAGACTAGTAAAAAAAATCCAATACTCTTACATTCACCTATAAATAGCACCAGCCACTGCTTCTCAAAACCATAAACCAGTGCTACTACAAATAATTAGGTTACTGTCAAACAACTTTGATTAGGAGTTCATAATGGATTCCAAGTTCATGGTATCACTTATCCTGGTGAGCATAATAGTTTTTCAAAAGTTAGGCTATACTACAATCGATCAGCCCACATTTTAGTCAAACCTTTAATCCTAGAGCCATATGTTTTGAAAAGTATGTGGTATTCTATTTAGGGCAATTTTAATTTTGGTCCTAATTTTAATTTAAAAATTGGTTCTGGAACAATTTTATTGCAAAACCGGTCCAAGTCAATTTGATTATGTCAACGTTTCCACCCATATTTATTTTCTTTACATTTGATGTGATTCCAAATCACATCTTTTATATTTAAAAAAAATCCAGGGCAGTGCTAATCTAATCAAACTGACATAAGACCAATTTTAAAATTAAAATTGTAGCTATAGTTCTTTAATTGTTTTTTCTCTCTCGTCCAATGTCATTGCAGCTACTCTCGATAGCGGCCGCAACAACAAAGGTGGCCTTGTCTTCAAGCAATGGATTTCCAACCACCGCTGAAACCCACTGGAAGACCGTCCTCCCCGACACTGCCATGCCTGTTGTCATCAATGAGCTCCTTCACCCCGGTGAGTGAAAGACTTGCTTTATGATGCTGATAAACCAAAGCAGCCGAAGTATTGATAGACTCAAATTATTTTACACTCCCATACAATATCATAACAACATAGTATGTATCTCAGTATAATGTATATACTTCATTTCATATGATAATATACTTCAATAAGAGAGCATATAATTATAAAAAAAATAGTGTGAACAATAAATGAGGGACATGATTTTTTTAAATTTTGTTCTTCTTCCACTAGTTTCTCTAACAGGTTAATTGTGTTTTATCGATTTTTCTATACCATCGGATTAAACCGAATTAGAATTCAAAACGGGTGAATTATTAACCAGTTCAACTGCCAGGTCTATTCGGGTTCTAAAATAATATTATTGTTAACTTATGCAGCAAAGAAAGGTTATAGTACGACTGCTCTCATCGATCCTCCGGTTATCATGCTGGTAACTTATGCAGCAAAGAGAGGTTATGGAGATGTAAAATTGAACTCTCTCCACAAAATACCCGATGCAACACTCTTCTTCTTTGAAGACGATCTCAAACGACCGGGCACGCGCATGCGCATCAGACTCACCAAAAGAACGACGGACTCCACATCGTTCCTCCCCTCAAACAAGGCCAAATCCATACCCTTCTCCACCGCCGACCTCCCCAACACACTCTCCCGCTTCTCCATCAAACCCAAATCCAAACTCGCCCTCCTCATGCAAGAAACCCTCCAACAGTGCGAGGCCCCAGCCATGAAGTCCGAGGTGAAACACTGCGCGACCTCTCTCGAGTCCATGGTCGATTTTGCTGTGTCCGATCTCGGAACAAACACAGGGGTCCAAGCGATGGTGACGATTTTGGAGAATCAAAAGGAGAAAAAAAATAGCGCATACAAGTGGTACACCGTGGCGGGAACGGCGAAGCAGGTATCGGACAAGAAGACGGTGAACTGTCACCCAGTGACGTATGCGTACCTGACCTATTACTGTCACTCACTCAAAGCGACGAGGACTTACGTGGTGCCCTTCGTCGGGGATGACGGGACCAAGGCGGAGGTGGTGGTGGCATGTCACACTGACACGTCAGAGTGGGACCCAAAGCACGTATCGTTTCAGATGCTTCATGTGAAACCGGGGACTATGCCGATATGCCATACTTTAGCGGAGGACACCGTCGTCTGGATGACATCATAGTCAGCTTTTCTCCTCTACCTATAAAAAAAAAATTGGGCTTTGGTTGGACTGCATGTTTTCCTTTGATTTTACGTCTATATATGCTGTGTGCGCATCTGTGGTAGTTGTCACAGGCTTGTGAAATCAACTCGCAATGCAGGGAATAAAGTGTTGATCCAGTTATTCAGTTTTAATATGTACATGAAATGTCATTGCTCTCAATGTTTTATACCACCTGTGTAGCATTATCTCATTAGGCCAAACAGGGATATGAGGTTCTCACCCAAAAGATCCCTATGCCCCCGTTTGGAACGGGTATAAGAGGCCGGATAAACCCGGATAAACCTGGATAACAAAATGTGCCCGTTTGGTAGCCTGGAATAACCCTGTGTAACCTATACCGGAATAACAGTGGATAAACCCGGATGGCTATTCTCACATGAGGATAGAATTAATTCAATCCCAGCCCAAAGCATAAGTGGGACCTACCTTTTGTACCAACCCAACCACCATGTCACGGGCGAATTATGTCATTCAATCCCATCCAGTTCTGCTCTTGCTTCTCCTCGTCCTTCTCTATTCGATTTTCTCGTCTTCCATTGTGTATATGCAGTAACAGAGATGATCATGTTTATGTATTCTTTGCATAGTTTCTTGTAACAGTCTTTATTCTTCATAAAATGCCCCAATGGGGATGGGGATACATCCATGTATTATCACATTCTCATCACCAGAATGTATACTTTGGTTGAATAAGCTTTTGTTTCTGTGGTTCTTGTGTAGGGTGAATAGTTTTTAATTTAATCAGAGTTGTTTTTGAAAAATTTGCCCGACTTGGTGACGAGATCAATTGTCACTTCCGGTCATTTTTTTGTCAGTATCAGTATTCTAAAAAACCATTCATTATATAACATGCCCATGCAATTATATAGACCATTTGTAAAAATATCATTCATTACATAAAAATACCATGCAGTTACTTAAACATAAATTTGTAAAAATCAATCATTCAAGACATTTATTCACAAGAGCAAATATTTCATGACATTCTATTCATCATTTTCTAAAAAATTTATTTATCACCTTATCCAAATCCATTTGAATCCACATTTTATTCATAATCTCTCAAACAACAAACTTCTTATTCTTACGTTTTCCAGCGAAAATAACTGCAAACTTAACCAAATACAAAATCTATTTATTCCACATCTATACCAAGTTATGTCCAGCATAAATCTATACCCTGGAATAAATTTTATACCCGTTCTAAACGGGGGCTATAGGATTACCTGAAATTAGTCAAGATAGACGAGCCTTAGGTGATAACAGACAAGAAAATGAATTTCCAGCCCCCATTGTTTAATTCAAGGTAAAATTTACCTGAAATTTGCTGAGATAAGTCATTATTTAATTTCGGGTAAAATTTACTTGAAATTAGCCGAGATAAGTCATTATTTATTTATTTTTATTTAAAACATAATAATAAAATTTGTGTTGTTCAATTTATCTCTTTTTTTTCTTTTCGAAACTGGTAGACCAAAGCTACATCGCTTGTATTAAAACGAATAACTTTGAGCCGAAAGGGATACAGAGAAATGAAGAATAAAATTAAAAGAAAGGGGAAGGAAACCAAAGATAAATAACATCGACACCGGGGAGCAAAAGGAGTAAAAGAGGATTCTATTCCTGCGTGCTCCCCGCACATCTCCACCCCTCACGTCAACAAGTGAATGCCATGCTTGGTGATCCCGACATGCTTAGCCCCTCCTAAGAAAATGCCCCCAGTCACTGGCGAGGCTAACGAACACATCCCAAAGATTCTCGAAGTAAAAACGCTGCCCTCGAAAGATGATTGCATTTCTTGTAACCCATATCACCCATAATCCGGCCGGTAACCTCCGCCAAGATGGACCTGTCCTTGTGCTGTGCGAGTTGTTTAGTTTATCTTAAAAGATGGTGGATAAAATGCAACTAAGATGAGGATAAATAAATACAACTTTCTTGTCAACAGTTTTGACTCCCCATAAGCTTTTTTTTTATTCACATTCATATAAACTCAGTGACAATTAAAACATTCCATTGTTGATACACAATCAAGCTCTCGCTCGCATGCTCTTTTCTTCTTCTTCTTCTTTTTTTCTTATCGTATTTTTATTGGTGTATAATTGGTGTATACTCGGTTCGCTTGGTAAGTGTTATTTTTACAGTTACTTTATTTCAAAGGAAGTGGGAGGTACGGTGTTACCAACCAGAGAGATGTCTCAACTCTCGAGAGATACTTGGATGGTGGATCTATTGATTGTTTCTTGTAAATAATCTTCCGCCGGTTAACGTGCAATTCTAATCGAGAACTAGAGATCCTGAAAGAATTAAATTGGAGACTTCTACATCTAGTTTTTATTTTGCAAATCTTTTGATGTTCATATGTTTGTTTTATGATTCATATATAGCTTCCTATGGAAGACGACCTGTGGGGAAGCTTCAGTAACACGGGCAATGGAGTGGAAAAGAGCTTGATAAGACTTGTGGACCTACTTATACAGCTGCCACGCATGTGACGCATCAACTTAGATTACTATTAATTTCAACAATACAAATACAAATACCATTTTGTTTAAATATTTCACCAACTAATTTGTATTCACCTTTAAAATATCAAAATATTTTCAAAATCATGCAAATACTTTTTCCATTGACTAATAAAAAAGGGCATTTGAAATTAAGGATTTAGAAAATATGAAAAAAGAATATATTGTTCACTAAATAACATAATTTACATGGACTTAAAAAAATTCATTTCACAAACAAACGGTATTCAAATAGATGTATTTAGCACAAGGACTAAAAATGAAATAGGAATTTAAAATTGAGAACTTAAAAAGAAATATAAAGAAATGAGAGATTGATCATTAGATAACATAGTTTACAAAGACTTGAAAACAAAAATCCCTTATTCTCTTTATATTTTTGTTATTATTTTATTGGGATATGTTTTTATCTTATATAAAAGTAGTAGAATTGCTCATTTCCCAAATGTTTTTTATGGCCAGCTTGACAAACAGGATATCGAGCTATCACCCCAAAATGATATATAATACAAATGATCGTTGTTATATTCAGTCTGTTTTACAACCCCATACATTATGATAGCGCAATATATACCGCACTACCGTAATATATCGTTCTATCATAATGTATTACTTAAAAAAAAAAAGTAAAAAACATATTATTATATCTTAACATACCATTCATTTCATATAGTGGCACATAATTCATTAGAAGAGAGATTTTAAAAAATTAACAAAAAAAGGTGTGGATCGTGGTTCGGACTACAAGAGGCCGAACATATTGTTATAAAGAGTCTCTATTACCAGATATTCACCTCACCTCTTTAAATATTAATAAAAAAAATATTTCACATGATTTTGAAAATGTGAAACCCCACCCCTTTATACCCCCACCCCTATATCTCTTCCAAATGAAAACCCCACCCCCAAAAAATTAAAACTCATTTCACACCTTTTTCTCTCCCTTGGTCACTCCTCTTTACCGTCGGTTGACTTCCTTGTCCGGCAGCCGTAGTTCCAACCACATTTGATCCGGCAGCAACCCCTTCTTTTGTAAATGTTTTGAACACACAATCCTCTGAACACACACTCACTCCTCTGAACTAGGCCTGTCAACGGGTCGGGTCCGGGTCGGGTCGGGGTGGACCCGGACCCGACCCGTTTGATTGTCGGATCCTTTGGGTCGGGTCCACATCGGGTCTCGGGTCGGGTCGACCCATTAACAAAAATAGGTCAGACAAAGAGAGATTGATAAACTTCTTAAAGGCCTCCAATGATTTCATTTTTATTTCTTTTTAATAGAGTGTAATATATTATAAATAGTTTTTCACTATTTTGATTTTTTAATATTTAATAAGATGAGATTTGGAATACGGTTTAGATTATTACGCATTTACGTGAAGTCAAAATATTGTAAAAATATTTCAAATGCTTAAAATTTTAAATGAGTATTCAATATTTAGTTATAAATGTTTGGTTGAATCATAAATATTGGGTTGGATCATAAATAAAAAGAATCACAAAGTATTTGGGTTGGGTCAATCGGGTCTATCGGGTCCATAGGATCGGGTCGGGGTGGACCCAGACCCGACCCGTTTTCATTGTCGGGTCCTTCGGGTCGGGTATTTATGCCTTCTATCGGGTCGGGTCCGGGTCGGGTCCGGGTCGACCCGCGACCCGTTGACAGGCCTACCCTGAACCCACTCTTAGAACCCATTCAATCCATCACAGTGAAACACAAAAAAAAGCATCTTAAATTGAGATACCCATGAAAGCATTTCGAATTCCCTCCCAAAGCATTGAGAGATTTCCTTCACAATCTACCAAATAAAAAGAGAACTCCATAATAAGAACTCAAAAAACAAAACCACCTTCATCAGTTTCAAGCCCCCCTACTTTGCCACTAGAACCAAACCATTATGTCAAACAACAGTGCCAACAATGAAACCCCCATGAGAGAAACAAATTAGAGTTAAGAAGGATCTGAGTAGTAGATGTAGTTGAAGAAAATATCTTTGTGGATGGCTGATGCGGGCACGGTAATGGAGAGAGGCCGGTGATGATGACGACTGGAGGAAGTTTTGGCGACCGGACAGAGCCGGAGGGAGCACAAGTGGAGAGGGAGGAGGGAGAAAGAGGAGAGAGAGCAGATTTCTTCAAAGAGCCGGGGTGGGATTGCAAGGTATAAAATCATGTATACATTAAGGGGTGGAGTTGCAACATGTAAAATATTGTTTGGGTGGGAAAGAGAACAGGTGGGGTGAATATCTATTGGGTTGGAAATCAATGACCCCTACAAATTATTTCAATCCAGCAACTCTAACCCTCAGTATTGCTATTACATCAATGGCCGACCTCAAAATCTCAATTATCATACTTAATTTTTGAGAAAATGATATGTTCAGTTCTTTTATAGAGCCCCACTTGTAGTCCACATCATTTTGATTTTTCAAAAACGGTATACATATTTTTATTTAAATACATGTTATTATACGAAATGATAAAAAAAATCATTTTATACATTGTGATAGAATCTCATATATTATCATAACGCAATATATATTATTTTATCATATGATATAAAATTGTAAAACAGACTATAAAATAAACCAAGCGTATTAGCGCTTCTAGATGCTTACTTTATTGACTGAAGTGGCCAATGGAGATGAGGAAGGGAATACAAACCTTATTGAATTTGCGAGAAGGGGTGTGAACCACGTGTCAGAGATACATTATTAATGACAAAATATTGATTAAAATATCTTATGTGAGCTAGTAAGAGAGGAGAATACAAACACAATTTGGGCGATAACATTGGTCCTCGAAATATCGAACAAAATATCTGATAGAGATGAGGGTGGGGGACCATATATTTTTCATTGGAAAACGATCTCACATTTTGAAACACACATTAGGGACACCTTGGATAAGAAATGTGGAACAAAATATCAGCTGATAAAAATGACGTAGACCATATAGGACAGAGATACATAGTCAGTGATAGAAATATCGATTGAAATATATAATGTTAGGTAATGAGAGAGGAGAATCCAAACACAATTTGTACATGAATGAATCTATCACAACAATAAAGTTGACACTGATGGACTAAATTCATTGCCATAATGTTTTGTGATGGACTATAGTCGTTAGAATGGGTGGCCATAATGTTTTGTGATGGACTATAGTAGTTAGAATGGGTGATGCGGGTAAACTCAAATCTAGGTAAATATGTGATGCAGAATCGGTGGTCGACGCGTTCTTCAAGTGATAGGATCATTAGAAGATATCCACTAAATAAATTACAAAAATATCAGTTGTTAGAGATCAACGGCATTGATCTTGGAATCATACGAAATGCGCCACTAAAAATGCTTAATTTTCTTTTAGGCCTTCAAATCAATGATTTTGCTATTTTGAGTCATTTTTAGAATTGCGATTCCTCTTTCCTAATAAAGTCAAAATTATTCTCTATCAATTCTAATGGTCATTTAGGATCCTGTACAATCAGGAATGACTATTACCCTGATTATTATTTTTTTGATAAAAAAAAATTATAATTATTTTAGAAAGAGAATTGTAATCAAAGGCAAAACAATTTGTTTTTATGAATAATATTTTCAAGTTTCCTCTTTTGAGAATTGTGACAATTGTGTTTAAGGGTCTCAACACGTAAGCTGCATTAATATGCACATCCCATGATCGATCAGGGCAAGTTACCCAGATAAATCGAGCCATTGTTATCCTTATAGATAAAGTGATGGTCTATTTTGGGTGCAACCCACGGGTTGAGCAAGTGTATCTATGGAGAGATTGAGATAGAGCCACTTTATTTTACAGTTTCTTATGTTTTACAATTTCTTATGCAGTCTGTAAATGATTTCCCAGTCATATATACACTATTATAATATAGTATATACGGTGTTGTTGTAGTGTATAATATCATTTCTTATTACAGTATATATTTTAATAGTCAAGCATCAAAAAATTTTATCAAAAAATAAACGATGAGCGCTGCCGACGGAGCTGCACGTGGACACGGGGGGCTGACTGCTGAGTATATCTTCTTTTCATTGAGAATTTATCTTCATCGAAAAGGACAGTGTGACCCAATTGGCCAGTAAGCCAGAGAACGTGTTGAACATTGGAGAATGGATTATCTTCATGGATGTGGAATATGCACTTGCCACAACTTTGAATAAGGCAGTGATCATTGTCTTAACAGTACTGCTATTTGTTCCTAACCGCCGTAGGTATTAAGCAGTATCTCTACAGTATGTTAGGGACAGGTAGCCATTTCAGTCCTTTCTAAGGAGCACAAAATAAATATGTAAAATAAAATAATTTGAGAAGTATCTCGTCCTGCCCCAAAGGTCAACAAAAATCACTTGCCAACATTCACCTATAAATAGCACCAGCCACTGCTTCTCAAAACCATAACCCAGTGCTACTACAAACAGTTAGATTACTCTCAAACAATCTTGATTAGGAGTTCATAATGGATTCCAAGTTCATGGTGTCACTTATCCTGGTGAGCATAGATAGTTTTCCAAAAGTTAGGCGCTGCTCGATCAGCCCCATTTTTTAGTCTTACTTTATTTCTAGAACCATATACTTATTATGTTTTGAAAAGTATATGGTATTCATTTTGTCCCAGTTTTAATTTCAAAATTGGTTATAAATCAATTTTAATTGTAAAACTGGTTCAATTTAATTTGATTACGTCAATACAGCCGCTTTTTTTTTTTTTACTATCTGGCATGATTCAGCACTTTTTTTTTACTATATGACGTGATTACAAATCACAGCTCCTATGTAAAAAAAATTCAAGAAAATGTTAATATGTTCAAACTAACTCAAGACCAATTTTTAAATTTAAAAAATTAGAGTTAAAAAAAAAATTACCCTTTTGTATTTTTTATGTAAAAGATACATGTACTTGGGATGAAAAATAAAACAAAAAATAAACATTGTCCTTGAAAATTAAAATTACAATTGTAGTTTTTTAACTGTTTTTTCTCTACCTCCTTCCTTCCAATGTCACTGCAGGTACTCTCAATGGCAAAAGCAACAGTGGCCTTGTCTTCAAGGGATGGATTTCCTGCTGCCGCAGAAGCTCACTGGAAGACTATCCTCCCGGACACTACCATGCCTGTTGTCATCAATGAACTCCTCCACCCCAGTTAGTAAAAGACTTGATTTATAGTGCTTGATAGACCAAAGAAGCCAGAGCATTGATATACTCAGCTTATATTACAGTCTTATACACTATGATAACATAGTCTATAGGATTCTATCATAATGTTTAAAGTAAAAGAGAGGAAAAAATATATAATATCTCAATATATACTTTATTTTATATAATAATGTATTCTATTAGGGGAGCGTATAAAAATAAATAAATGGTGTGGACTGCAAATGAGACTGCAATAGGTGATAGACATATCATTTTTCAAACAGTTGATTTTTTTATTCCATCAGTTAAACAGAACTAGAATTCAAAGCGGGTGAATGATTAACTGGTTCAATCTTCCAAGTCAATTAGGGTTCTAAAACAATATTATTGTTAACTTATGCAGCAAAGAAAGGTCTTACTACGAAGTACTATCATCCTTCCGATTATCATGCTAGGTAACTTATGGACCAAAGAGAAGTCCTCATACGGTTGACGAAAATGAAAAATTGAACACTCCTCCACAAAATACCCAATGCAACACTCTTCTTCTTTGAAGACGATCTCAAACGACCGGGCACGCGCATGCGCATCCGACTCGCCAAAAGAACGACCGACTCCACATTCTTCCTCCCTTCAAACAAGGCCAAATCCATACCCTTCTCCACCGCCGACCTCCCCAACACCCTCTCCCGCTTCTCCATCAAACCCAAATCCAAACTCGCCCTCCTCATGCAGGAAACCCTCCGACAGTGCGAGGCCCCAGCCCTGAAGTCCGAGGTGAAGCAATGCGCAACCTCCCTCGAGTCCATGGTCGACTTCGCCGTGTCTGAGCTCGGAACAAACAAAGGGGTTCGAGCGATGGCGACGGTTTTGGAGGATCGAAAGGCTGCAGGGAAAAAAAATAGCCCATACCATTGGTATACGGTGGCGGGGAAGGCGAAGGAGGTATCAAACGCAAAGACAAAGATGGTGAACTGCCACCCACTATCGTATGCGTATCTGACCTATTACTGTCACTCGATCAAAGGGACGAGGACTTACGTGGTGCCCTTCGTCGGGGATGATGGGACTAAGGCGGAGGTGATGGCGGTGTGTCACACTGACACGTTGGAGTGGGACCCGAATCACATATCGTTTCAGATGCTGCATGTGAAGCCGGGGACTGTGCCGATATGCCATACTTTGGTGGAGGACAACATCGTCTGGATGACATCATAGTCATCTTCCCTCCTCTTCCTATAAAGAAAACTGGACTTTAATTTCTCGTTTATATATGCTGTGTGTGCATCTGTGTTGGTTGTACACTTGTACGTACTGTGCTCCTTAATGGGTATGTATTACTAGCTATGTATTACTAGCTTATGCAATAAATAAGTTTGTGTGGATTCTGTGACTAAATTTGTGACCAAAATTTTAATTAATTAATAGCGACGGTTAATATGGGTGCAAAACATTTGATTATGCGTATGAGGAAAGTTCAAATTAATCTTCTACATGAATAACAAGAGAAACTCTGTGTTAGCCATTGAAAAGACTGTGATAGAAACCTGGTCCAGATCCCCTGCTATGCAATTTATCTTGTGATCATGCTATTGTTTTTCATTGGCCCACCACGTCTCATCCAACACATCCAACGATAGAAATCCAACGGGATATCGTGCTGTTGTTTTGCTTTTGCATTGATAACTACATGTAGAAACTTGCACGACGACTGTTTATTTCCTTCTGTACATGCATGCATTCATGTATGAATGTGTATCTGATATATTAGGTGGCCAATGCAATTCATGAACATACCGTACTCAATATGAGACAAACAAAGCATATACAACAAAAATGGGTCACACCATCTATATATGGAAAAGATTCTCCCTTGGTCTCCACTGTCAGAGATATAAGAAATTCAAGGTTTCAAGTCCAGTAAAGACATCCAAGACGTCAGTCAATCAGACAACAGCTAGGTGCACCCCACTCGACGTGGAGATATTATATAATATATATATATATATATAGGGATCCGATTACATGCGGTTTACGGTCGGTGCGGTGCGCGATCACGGGCCGTCGATCACGGGTCCATCGCATCAGACGGTCGGGTGCGATTCACGTCGACCGTTGGATGCGATGGACCCGCGATCGAACGGTCCACGTCGTAAACCGCACCGACCGCACACCGCACGTAATCGCGACCATATATATATATATACTGGTCTAGGTGTACGCGCGTCAATAATCAAAGATATGTTATAATTTTTAAAATTTATTATCAAAATTACGTCATAATCAAATATACATCATAAAGAGTAGTTATTATATCCTAATTAAATTCTAATATTAAGAGTGACTAATCGGGGTTGTTATTTATTTACCTTGTATTTTTGTATGAATATAATGATGGTAGTGCACATAAATATAGACTGCAATGACTTAAAATAATAATAATAATAATAATAAACAACAGCTCATTTGAAATACACTAATTCTTTTGAATCTCACACTCTGCTATAAGTCCATAAGAAATTGTTTTATTAATTGATTATTAATAATGGAATTCTAATATCAGGAGTGACTAATCAGGGTTGTTATTTATTTACCTTGTACTTTTGTATGAATATAATGATGGTAGTGTACATAAATAACAGTTCATTTGAAAGACACTAATTCTGTTAAATCTCACGCTCTGACACGACTTTAGGAACAACAAAGACCAGAAGCCCAATTTGACATAAATGTTATAGGAATTATTTTATTAACTGATTATTAATAATTGATTATTAAAATATGGATGAGGCACATATTTGTAACAAAGATAGGGACCTGGTTAGGAAACTGGTAGAAGCTGGGACCGACGTGCAATAAATCCATAAAAAGACGAAATTGACTAGTTTTAGCAAGGGGCCTGATTATTAATAATTGATTATTAAAATATGGATGACGCACATATTGTAACAAAGATAGGGACCTGGTTAGGAAACTGGTAGAAGCTGGAGACCGATGTGCAAGAAATCCATAAAAAGACGAAATTGGCCGGTTTTAGCAAGGGGTCTGATTATAAACTGGTATAACTTTGGGGTCTATTTACAAATAGCCCATAGGATAACCACCAAGGGAGTGGGGGCCTTTCTGCAAAAATCCCACACATCGTTTTGTCTCGACGTGTTTTTCTAAGAACCGATTTATAGATATTACAGATATAGGGGTTGATCTGGAAATAACCAGTCTCCACTCTCTTTTATGCTCGGTCATTTAAAAATGTTTACAGGGGTAAAATGGGAAATGCAAAAAAGTATGACCTTGTCTTATTCGATACCAATTCTTTTAATAGGACTCCAGTATAGATACACTAGTAAGGTGCACGCTGAATGCACGTGTAATGTTATACTAATGTGTTTTTTAACACACAACAAACGGATTACACAAATGAAGTGTCGTAGGTTTTTTATTATTGTTTTAAACTAATTACATTTAATAATTAATTAAATTTGAGATCACATGAATAAGTTGAATTTATTAAACAATTTTTTTATGTGTTAATGTTTCCCATCACTTTTTAAGGTAAGCTTTTTCGTGTGAAACCACTGATATTTTATTAAAATTGTCAAATATTAACAATTAGAATATTTAATAACAAATATTCAATAATATCTATGACACTAATAATCAATAAACTGATTTAAATATTTTTATCGAAAGTCAGAATCCCCTATTGAAGAGGGAGGGGGAGAGAAAGAGAGTCAAGAACAAATGGATATATTTATTGCATGAAATCAAGAATGATTTACGAAAATTTAGGGAATAGTTATTTTCTTACCATCAACGTGAAGTACCATATACGAATATATAGTTGTAAATATGAAATGAAAACTGAAATCGTAATAGAGATTTGTCATCAATAACTTTATGGACTCAAATAATAGAACAAAAATATTTATTTTATAATTTTATGGGTATTTTAATGGTCCAAAAAAATTGGATAAAATTTCATGAAATTTGAAGCCTGGTTATATATTTAAATTAGAGATCTGTTTGTAACACATATAGGGATCTGATTGTAAAGCAGATAGAAATGGGGGCAGAAATTCAAATATCCCTGAAAATGACAAAATGGCGATTTTTGACAGAGGCCTGCTTATAAATATCATGTTCCAGACGGGGATGTGTATGAAAATGGTAGAATCTGTGGCCGATCTTCAAATAGCCCAGCTAGTTGAATTTGTCCTTATTTTTGTCTCTTTAGGATACAAGACTACAGATATAGCCATTATATTATATGTATATATACACATTATAATATTCACTTTTTTTTAATGGTAATCAAAACTTTGAGAAGAACTTTACAAAAATTATAAAGATCTACACAAAAAAGAGTCATGGGGAGGATAATTAATAACGAATGAGGAATGAGAAATATTTCGTGATTAAAAGTCCGCCCCATAATTCAGATTCATAAATCCACCAGATCATATATGATCATCAGCCCCTTTTGCGAATGTATAGAGTTCCTAGTTGATCTTGGGTAATGAAAGATCTCAGTTCATGCCAAATATCATTTGGGAGCAGTAGGATTTCCCCTCGAGGAGACTGAAAGGCTGCAAGGAGATCTGCTGGAACATTTCCTTCACGATGAATATGAGAAGCTTTCCACTCAGTGAGGAAGGTGAGCCCCTGGTGGATAAGACGCAGGCTACGAATAGCAGTCCAAGGGCGGCAACTTTGCCTATAAGCCATGCTATCGCTGTAGTTGAGTCAGACTCAATCCATAGGTGCTGAATATCTGCTCTAACAGCCATCCATATGCCAGCCTCAATGGCTTTAAGTTCCAAGAAGTTGATGGTGGGGAGATCGGTTCGTCCTCCAAGACCACAAGGAATTGAGAATTCGCATCACAGAGAAGAGCCCCATAACCCCCCCCCCCCCCCCCGATCATCAGTGAGAGAGCCATCAGTGTTGAGTTTAAACCATCCGCTGCATGGGGGGCTCCATCGAACCCCTTTCAAAGTAACAGGTGATTCTGAAATGGTAACTTGGAAAAAAGCACTCATACTTTGAACTTCAGCAGACATAATCGTCTTTAAGGGATAGGATTGGAGTCTTATCTTAATTGAATCTTTGATTCTCTTGAGAATAACTCGCTTGTGGCATCTAACTCTTCTAAAGGCCCGCGAATTGCGTATTAACCATGTGTACCATAGGATGGATGTGAGAGAGATCTGCATAAGGATTTTCTGGACAGGAATAGTGGCAGCTCCATCGAGCCATCTGGGAAGGGATGCAATAGTCCGAGGTGGGTTCCTTTTAACATACATTCCTCGGAGAAGATTAATCCATAGGAATTTGCTGTAAGAGAATTGCAGAAACAAGTGATCCACATCCTCATCAGCAGATTGGCAGAGAAGGCAAGATGCATCATTTAGAAGACCCTTATTACTTACAAACAGTTTTTTTTTTTTCACTCCTATTCAACTATATTATCTAGTTATTTCCTTACCCAAGCAGGAGCTAAATGTGTAATAGACCGTAATAAAGATGAGTAAACCTAAAAAACAAATTTATATGCAGGTAAATGTTGCGTGCCAAGACAAGTTGCCCCACTTGTTATTCCTATCTTTGATTTCATGTGATTTTAATAGTGTTTGAAAATACATTTGTAACTTTTAATACATTTGCAACTTTTAATAGCGGTTCACTGGAAAATGTAAGGTTTGGAACTGTAGTTCAATAGTTTTTTTTTTTTTTTTTTGCTTGGTAATAAAGGTTTTTGTATTGCAATTAGAGGAATGTACAGGCTTTACAAAACAGAGGAAAATTAAGAAAAACAGAACATCAAAAGACATTCAGTATGAGTTGATGAGAGATGTTTCCAACCTTAACGACCATCAAAAAGAAATTCTTTGGTCTGGGATAGATGATCTTGCCTGAGGAGGAGATGTTGATTTGTAGTACTTCCGAGTGTAAAGTCGTCCTTCTTTGTCATCCTGCAAGAGCTCCTGAATGCCATCCCATAGATGAGGTGGGGAATAAATTGTCGTTCCCATTGTTGATTGAGTTGCCGCAAGAAAGTCCGCAACTCTATTCGCTTCACGATAGACGTGAGTGATGCGCCACTCACTCATTTGATGAACAATGGTATTAATAGTTGATAATACAATTTGTAATTATGAGGGTAATGGATTCAGGTCTTAACATGTACCTTAAAAAAGAAATTGTTATATTTAACATGAACAAAAACATCTAGAAATCATAACTCTGAGGACCATCTTCAAACAAGGCGTGATAATAAAGCTCGTCGAAAAGAATCAAAAGATAATAGGTATCATGGGAAATTCATTACTTAGAGTCTGTCGACTTGATGCTTAAATTACTAGTAAAACAAAAACCTAACATTTTTTTTTTTTTTTGCTTGGGAGGGTGTGTCTCAACTACCCTATTAAGAGGGTCTTCCAAAAAAAAAAAAAAAAACTAACAGTTTTGCACAAAAAAAAAACCACATAATTCATTTCATTGGATTCCACCGAATGTGTATTTTGTATGGAAGAACCCGAGACCGTAAAACACACGTTCTGTACATGTGGGGTCGCAAAGTCCTTGTGGAGGAAGATTGTAGACTTGTCGGGTATCAATTCCTCTTTTCAGACAATTGACGACCTATGGAGGACGGGATGAGGCTATTTTCAGAGGCACGAGAACCTATTGCAAAATCACGTGGGACATGTTCTGACAGTGCCTACAGGATTGAGCGATGTGGATTGTCGAAGCACGGGGCATTGCTATTCACGATATACGCCTACACGTGGAGGAGTAGAGCAAAGTCTTACCTATGGTTAGAGTCCTCTTCTAATCGGCGAGTTCCCCATCGGTTAATTTAGCTTCTTCCTCTCTTTTTTTTATTTTCCTTTTAATAATTATTTTTTACCCCAATTGGTAGACCCTATTATAAGACCCATGAGGTAGTAAGTTTTAATTATTTATATTATCCCCCTAACTAATCTCACCGATTTTTAACAGGTCTTATAAATGATGAGTTGGTTACGATGTGGGGGATTATTTTCCTTTTTTGAAGATACCAATTGAATTACACGATCAAAAAAATAAAAATCACGAGTTTCATTTGTTTTTATACAGATTGATCTGTTGCAACGAAAACAAACATAAATTTCAATTTTTCATTCACCTTTGATCGGCGGAGAAAAAGATTTCAACTTCTTTTTTTTTGTGCGATTTGATTGTAGTGCAAACATCCAGGTGAGGCTTTTTTGGACCCCCAAAAAAATACGATGTACAATTTGTAGATCCAAATTAATCTTTGTTTGCGACTTGATTACACTTTTTTAGACAAAAAAAAATGACGGTTTACAATTTTTAGTTTCAGATTGATCGGTGAAACTGAAAACAAATATCGAATTAAGATACATGTATCTGAATTCAATATTTGTTTCAATTTTCATTGTGGGAAGAAATCTAATTCAGATACATATATCAAATTACACATTTTTTTTGTGCGAACTAATTATAGTACAAACAATTGTAATCCATCCAAGTTAGTCTTTTTTATACCCAAAAAAATCACGGTTTACAATTTTTAGTTTCAAATTGATCGGTGAAACTGAAAACAATCTAAATTCGATATTTGTTTCATATTTTTATTGTGAGAAGAAATCTAATTTAAATACATGTATCGTATTACACGATTTTTTTTGTGCGAACTAACTGTGATACAAACAATTGTGATTCATCCAGGTTAGGTTTTTTTGGACCCCAAATAAATCACGGTTTACAATTTTTAGTTTCAGATTGATCGGTGAAACTGAAAACAAATATCGAATTCAGATACATGTATCTGAATTCGATATTTGTTTCATTTTCATTGTGGGAAGAAATCTAATTTTTTTTCTTCGCCGTTGTTTATGATTGTTTGAGATGAAAATCAAATGATATGAACTCTTGATCGTCGAAATTTTTTTCTTTTTTTCGTTCGTCTAGATTCGCTCAATTCGGAAACCCTAGGTCATAAATTATTTTTTTTGAAATTTGTTCAATCGGGAAAGTTTCAATGATGCAAGGTTTTTAGGGATTTTGTTATGAGGAATTAATGATAGTATTATTAGTTGAAACCAATTTTTAAAAACATTTGAAAGGTAGTAATGTTATTGTCTTTTTTATTGTTTAAAAAAATCAAACAAGGAACTAATAGGAGAATGCCACCTATTGGGCTTATCAATGGAGCCTAATTTCTGGGCCCAGGTAACAGCATTGTTTTCCTTTTATTCTTTTTTATTCGCCTATCTTATCTTTCCGTTTTCAAATTTTGTAATTCAAATTTTCAATAAAATCGAGTAACAAAATCCATCTTTTTTTCAAACAAAAAAAAACCATGTAATTCATTTGAATGTTTAATTCGCATGCATTAAATTCATTCCAACATATATTTTATTTTAATAGTAAAAATTATACTCTATTAACCAAATATATGTTAAAAAAATTCAAACATTGTGCTATGGTAAAAATGATTGAATGAACTATGTATAACATTTGCTTGCTTGGAAAAAAAAACAGCTATCACGATAATCCACCCACCCCCCTCCAAGCAGCACCAATATTTGTCTAAACCCCCATATGTTTTGGTAATAAACCCCCGGATAACTCCGGATAACCTCGGATAAGGGATAAACAGTGTTTAGAAACCGTGGATAACCCCTGATAAAGTATGTCAAAATAAACTGGTATAAAGTGGTATATAAATTCCAACCAACCATTGGTTAAGAGTTATGATTTAATCTGAAGCCCGTAACTCCGACCAGCCCCCGCCAGAATCCATATGGCCTAAATTTGACCCGGCACCTTTGATGGGCTAGACTCGGGCCTCATTTTAAGGACCGGTCTGGTCCGATCAGTGGGCCTTTGAGTGCCAAGGTGGGAGGGAGCACTTGCCCCCATCCCACTTTGGGGGAGGGGCTGGCGCCCCCTTCCCGGCCCTCACATATTTTGGGGACAAACCCACAATAATTTGAGTGCTATTACACAGTTTTTTTTAAGACTCTTATATGCGTCAATAAAAAATCATCGAAACATATACTTACATTAATAAAGTATATATTTCAATAAAAAAATTTCACATTTTCTATTATTATATTTATGCAATTCATTGAAGTATATGCTTCATTTTTTATAAAAACATGTAACTTATTAGATGAGATATACTATTTTAAAAAATTTCAAAACACATCTAAATTGCAATTGAGACTAAAAATTGGGTTGTACATAACATTATCATTTTTATAAATATACATGTTAAATTAAATTAAAGCACCTGTAACATTGTATTTTTTTTTATACGCTTGATGTGACGTAATGAGGCCTTTACCACCCAAAGAAGAGTGAAGAAAAAAACAAATTTTGTTTTTTTTTTCCTTTAAGGTGTATCAATCAAATCTTTTGCACTAAGTTACGAATTTACTGACTGTACACCCAGATGCAAACTTAAATTATTGCTCATTAATCACTCCACAGAAGAAAAAATTTTCCAAAGCATGACGGGGACCCATGAAATGAAGAATCACCCACCAGAATGGACCTACCTTTGGTAACTTTCCTAACCGCATTCAATGAGTCACAAGTGGTCAATAGCATTAGATTCAAATCTTGGCGTTAATTTACCTATTTATTTGTTAACAATTGTTTAAAAGAATTTTCTATAAGATTAGAACAAACAGGCGAATGTAACATTCCCAGTTTGACCATACAGTCAATCACGGGGTCCTTCCACTATTAAGAAAAAAAAATCGTTCGATGAAACAAATTCTCCAATTTCAATATGCCATTATCAATCATTTTGAGGAGAATTCATCTTTAAAAATTGTTCTGTATCTAAACTCGTACGATGCCGTTTGTGACCGTCCAATCTTATCACTTTAAGATATAAATCTTAAAAAAAATTAATAACCATTCTTTTTTTAGAATTCAAAGAAAATTCTAACACTTCATTTTTTAGAATTTGATTAAATTGTGCGTCTCAAATTAATAAGATTGGACAGTCACGAACGTGTTGAACAATCAAATTGTCAAACGCGTGTTAGACTTAACTTGATCCCCTCACAAAGTACTCCAAATAAGGCAACTGGATACCTCTTGTACAATTGTACTCATGGACCAAACAATTTTTTGTTCAATCATCTTTTAGTTTGGATAATTTAACACATTCTTCATAATTTTTTTGTAAAAAAAAATTTCAATTTTAGCTCTCATATTCCTATTCACACCCAACATAATACTTTCTACACGTATTTCTCCTACTAATGATCAAAATACACATAAAACTCTATTAAATTGTCTCCATATTTCAATCCTATCCATCCTATACCTTACAAAAGAAAACCTTCGTCAAACATTCACCATATACAAACTTTTTGGATATGGTCGTACATACACTGAATCACCATAGAAGCATGTATGCCTGGCTAATTAAGAAAAAAAACAAGCCTTGATTTGATAACCCAGACCCCAAAAGACTGAAAACATGCTGTCTCATGATTAAAACCTCCAAACAACCAACATTCACACCGAACTCCCCATCACCAAATCAAGAATCCCATCTTTAAAAAAAAGTATGCAAGGGGGGACCCTCGTAAACACTGAATACAGCAGTGTTTTTGAAGACCAAAAAAAAAACAAAAGCAATCTTCCAAAGACTAGAAGAACCCATCCACCCCACTAACACAAAACACCCAACACTTTCTCCCCCTCTCACATGGAAGAAAAAGAAAAGAAGAAACAAAAACACCACCACCACCACCACCAACCACCACAAAAACAGAATCCAAAGAAGTCAGACTTCAAACCAAGCTCAGAAGTGAAAGGCCTCCGCTTCGGCGGCCAATTCATAGTAAAATCCTTCACCGTCCGCCGCTCATCCCCTCTCGAGCTCTTGCGCCTCCTCTCTCTCCCCGCCCCCTCCCCCCAACACGACCCCCTCCCCGTCCCCTTCCCCTCAACCGTCGCTTTCATGCCCACCAACTTCACCATCCTCGCGCACCACGCATGGCACACGCTCACGCTCGGCCTTGGCACGAAGAAATCGAAGGTCCTCGTCTTCGTCTTCGAGAGCCAGGCGTTGAAGGCCTCGACCGTGGACCGGTCGTGGCCGAATGTCATCCCGCTCGGGGACGTGAACCGGAAGCTCATCAGGGGGCTCACCGGGTGCGAGATGGCTCGGTTCAAGTTCAGGAAGGGTTGCATCACTTTCTATGTTTACGCGGTCCGGAGGGTCGGCACGAACGGGTTCGCGCGCGCCGATGATCTCCGGACCGTGTTGGAGGCGGTGGTGGAGCTGAAGGACTTCTTGGACCACACGGCGATGCTCGCGCTCCCGAGCCAGAGGAGCATCGCCTTCTCTTCTCCAGCGGTTGCCATGGCTCATTGAGTTTTGTTTGAAGGACTAATTTGATTTAGGATTTTATTATTTTACACATTTCTGGATTTTTCATGTTTGTCTTTCTTGTTCAATTTTTTTGGTTTTTTTTTCAATTATGGAATAATAGGAGATGTGAGGATTGGATGTTGGATCACATCTGGTCTAGTCAGTTAGCCTGGATACCTCCTAGCTGTCTTGTGATAACCTCATGTACATATCATGTAAACTTTGATGGGTTTTTTTTATTATTTTTATTATGGGCATTGATACAATTTGGGTTATTTTTTGCAGTTACTTTTGCAAAGGCCAGATCACTAACTTAGTATATGATATCACAGCACACCGTATCAGAAAGAATACCAAAGCATAGCAATTCAATTCAGTCTCAAGTTTCATCCTTGACTAACCATATCTCATTCTTCTGATACATCTGCATTCATAATTGAACACTTAAGAGGAAGTTCATTTGAGGAAATTTTTTAATAAAAAAAGGTGGGGTAGTTATTCAATCAATTAGTAAGGTTGAATGTGCTCTCTCAGGAACAGTGTTTTGGTGGATGGTTTATGATGGCCCCAGATGGGGAAAGCTGGCTTGCATTATTCAAAAAGAATAGTAGAGATACTTGGGTTGTGGCCTGTGGGGTGGTCCAAACCTACCATCTGTTCTCACACTTTAGGGTCTACTAAAGATGGGGACAAGATGGGGACACTTTTTTTTTTCTCTGCCCCTTCTCTCTTCTTTTTCATCAGTCTCTTTAGTTTCCCCGCTTTATCTTCTAGACTGTCCACATGCCACTATGTGTACTACTAATGCATGTGTATGAATCATTGCATTTTTTTTAAGTTGGGTTGAGTAGAATCTTGCAGTAAACAATCAATAAACAAATCTGATTGAGCTGTTAGCATCTCAATAATATTCTCAAAAAAAATTTCTAAGGTCCCATTTGGATTCACCTGTCAAAAGACTCAAAACTGATTCTACTTTT
Source organism: Acorus calamus (assembly GCA_030737845.1). NCBI lineage: Eukaryota > Viridiplantae > Streptophyta > Magnoliopsida > Acorales > Acoraceae > Acorus > Acorus calamus. Next base: position 7,622,135 of record CM060871.1, on the reverse strand, counting down.
ACAAATTAATTTTCAGAAAATCGGTTAAACAATTTTTTCAACTTTAGCTTTTTATTTTATATTTTGGTTTTTAATGTGTTAAAAGAAAACAATGGAAAGGAACAGTTTCTATGAAAAAGATGTATGATTTTTAAACTGGTTCCAAAACATGACCTTAATCAAGATTCAAGGGATAATTATAAAGGAGAAGTTTGGACAGATTGTGGCATTGTGCTGTTTTTATTCACAGAATATGCAGGACTGTTCTATGGCAGAACTCTTTCATAGTGCAAAAAAACCCTTCCTTCATTTATAATATCGATTGCACTAAAAAAAGGCAACATTTAGTAATGAGACTGTGGTGGACAAACAAATTATTAATTCAGAGTCCATACCTGTAATAACGTCGAAGGCCCCACATTTCGTCGGTGAACCTGGATCAATGAATTCAACAGTGGTCCATGGCTCCAGTTAGTGGAACATTATATTTGATTTAGCATGGCTCTAAACAGCAAAACTACCAAACTTGTGAGCCTGCAATGAATATTCGTGAAACATTACCTTCGCCTAGGTTTTGGTACGATCAAGCCATATCGCAGACTGGGCAAGACAGGTTCTACATCCATCAATGCAATAGGAGTATCAATGTAAATCAACTTTGGCCATATCATAAAAAATACAATAAGCAGGTCCTTTAGATGACACAGGTTGATGAATCACCTGCACGCATGACACATTTACAAGAATGGTTCGAGGAGGCATATAAGTATTTCACAAAGTCAAAACATGTACCATAACCTTTCCTAGTGACATGAATCAACAAAAAAAAAAAATTTAAAAGCGAAGGGAAGTACATTTAGGCGTAGTGAGCACAGTCCACTCTGCAAGATCCATAACAATCTGGTTCTTCTTCACAGCCAATCAAAACCATTTGTTTTTTGGGTGAACTCCTCTGAGATCATGAATTCCTAAACATTGTGGGAGTCCATATATTTATTGGAACAATAGAAAACCATAGCAAGCACCTCATATTCCTCATGATTCATCCCTCCCTCTAATCGCCTGATAGCCACTCATTACCTCTTGGTCTAAACCACCTGTCAATCTGTACTCCAGCAAACTCCCAACAACTCATCAGATTACTGCCTAAAGTCAAAAAAATTATCTTCTGACTGGAGTTCCAACAAAAATTTGCAGCTACACCTCCCAACATCATAAGATGTGGACAGGCATGAAACTTTCATCCAAATGTATTTAACATGCCGCCAGGGCATGCGACAAAATGGAAGGTTTATTTTGCGATTTTAGCGATGAGAAGTGAAGTGTGCAATTATCCCCTGCATATCTGTATGAAAAGAACAATATTACAGTTTTGCTTTTAATGTTTTTGTACTACATTTAGCGATGAGAAGAGAAGTGTGCAATTATCCCCTGCATATCTGTATGTAAAGAACAATATTACAGTTTTGATTTTAATGTCTTTGTACTATATTTATTACGATTTGGGGAGGGCTATATCGCACGAAAAAGGTTCATTTAAAAAGTAAAAATATATAAAATCAAAACCTTCAACACATATGAACATTACATTCTTTATGTAGTAACTAAGTTACACGGTACTCCTTACAAGAAGTCTCTAAATCCTATTATCGAACAAAACAGTAGGATTTGTTCCTTTGGAAATCAAAAACACAAGTTGAATAGGTCTAAGATTAGAAGTTTCCACAAATTTTTCAAGCTTACATCAATTTTCACTAGCTTAAATAGTATATTACACCAGAAAACCATTTTCCACTTTTCCTAATATCAATTAGAACTTATATCCAAAGCTGGGGAGAGGACCTATGAATCTGGATGTAGCCTATGACATTATCAACTAGAGAGTAAGAACATCCCTAGAACTCTATATAAATCCTACAATCTTTTCACTGAATGATTGACTGATGGAACAATAGGATGTAGAAGGATACATATTGAGAATATAGGTAAGCGAATGAGAGGAAAAAGTTCTACCAAGCTTCCATGAAAGAATGCATGGAAGGAAAAACACAAAACAAGTCTTTTGAGTGTTCCACGCTGTCCTCCACACACACACTCTGCTGTTATACAAGCAGCCATACACCTACTTCACTTTTGTGCCACAAACCTATGCATCCCATGCTCCCCATCAACTTACAACCTGTGCCACCAGATCCATATCTAGGGCGCAGGATTCAAGTGCCAGATAGGATCTGTAGCTCACTTGGACAATCCCCCCACCCCCCACCCACCAAAAAAAAAGAGGAAAGAGAAGAAGTGAAGTGAAAGATTATGTTTATGACAAGAAGCCCTAGTTTAGGGCTAAGAACTAATGAGAGAATACATATACACGGTGATTGGAAGGTTAATACAAGGGTGGTAAATTATGCCACCTATGCAAACATACATCTAACACCCCACCCCAAAATACGGTGGATCATATACAATTTGCGAAGTAGAAGAGATGGCATCACTTTGTGTGGGCTTTAGTGAACAAGTCGGCACATTGAAGACTGGTAGGAACATCAGTGAATTAGTGACCCTTAATGTAAGAGTATTTTTTTCTCCAAAAAATAAAAGGTAGGGTGTTAAGGTTCCAAATGGGAATGATGCTTAATGGAAAAATCACAACATCAAAATCCTTATAATGATTTGAATGTTTTTTAGTGACTTTGTGGATGTTGTGAAAGGAAGGAGAAATAAAAGGGACCACATCTTCTCTGGATGGTTTTTCAGTGTTAATGTTTGGTCAAGAGTGAGCCTGACCATAGAGACTAGCTGTGCATTCTCAAAGGTGGAGGATATGTGGAACTTCTTCAAGAAAAGGGTGAAGAGAGGAGATCGTAGCGAGGAGACAAAGCTTCTTGGAATTATTCCACATGCAATACGTTGGAGTATATGGTCAACTAGGAATGAGCATAGGAAATGGGATCCTCATCACCAGTTCATCATTAAATAGCGTGATCGCAGAACTAATTTTAAATGTTCAAAATCGCTCCACAAAAGCCAGCCCCATTTGAAGAGACTCAGATTGAGGTTCTTATTTGCATTTATGTACAGAACAGAAGCAACCAGCTTTATTCTATCAACATGGGGTCATCCATAGAGAAAATCTCAAGGATACTTAAAAGGCTCCATGCAAGCTCATATTTATGTACAAAATCCAGAAATAAAATCCTGCCATCAAAAATAATTACATACACAAACATATTTTTATACAATATAGTTACAAATTTAACTCTTAAAAAAATATTACTCTAAAATCCCTATTATAGCCCTTCTGCTGATGAAATGTGTCCTGATTATTTCTTCCATATCAGATCATTCTTGAGTTTTTCATATCATGCCAAACAGACAAATAATTTATCACCGGCACTACATAGATGAACTCAAGCAATCACAAAGTGTTACCACCTGTCAAAATCATCTTCAAAACCTACCCACTAGGAATCCAAATATAAAATTGAACACCAAAAAAAGAGTGCACCAGACGAAATGAGAGATAACAACACCCAAACCACATTTAATGTTTTGTTTTGTTCATACATCATTTCCAAGTCTCCACCTTTAACCCCAGATATATAACAAAAAAAATTATTATATCAACAAAAATGCAGAGGAAAAAGAAAAGACTGGCAATTCTTAATGAGGCAAGCATCACATGCACGTCCCCATCATAAACCATAATTCCAAAACAACGAAAAATTACCACAATTACACTCACCCACTTCACCGACCCCCCTGCACTGCTTCTCCGACCGCTTCTTGTGCTTCCCAGTCCATGAATTCTCCTCCGAGCCACTCTCCGATCGCTGCCTCCTCCGCTTCTTCCACCTCCTCCTCCTTTCCTCCTCGGATGACTCACTCTCATCATCTTGAACACTTTGAATTCCTATTCTTCATCATCCTCCTCTCATCTTCCTCAACATCATCATCTTGACACCGTACGTCTCACCATCGGCGTGGTCATCGTCCTTGGTGAGGCGGCCGACTCGGCCGCACCTCTTGCAGGCGCCGCGAGTCTCGTCCGCGTTGGATCCCGAGATCCGGGCGAGGGCGAGGAGGCCCTGGAAGATCGTGTGGGCGACCTCGGCATCCACGGAAGGGGAGACAGCGGCATGCGAACGCGTCCCCCCGTCGCCGGCATCTTTGCGGGATCCGATTCGCTCCCGGAACAGTTAGGGTTTCGATTGGGTAAAAAATAGGGTTTCCAGTTGGTAAAAGTTAGGGAAATTTTGGCTCAGGAGGCGATGAGAGAGAAATTTACGATCAGGTAAAATCAGTTTTAGGTTTGGTAGCATTTGGTTATGCGATTGTACAGCGTTTGTAGAAAGCTAATTTCTGTAATATACAACAAAATAATTTTATAATAGTAACTTTCTGTAAATAAATTTTAAACAAATAATATTTAAAGTTGCGATGTGATGAATCGTGTTGTGCGGTTAGAACACTGACTAATTCTACATTAATCTAAGTTTTAAAAAAGATTTAGCAGAAAGCTCACATTTCCCGGATTTTGAAAATCGTAGTTTTAGTTCAAGATTATAAAAAAAGTTTGCTAGTAAAAATTGTTCAATCAAGCAACCAACCGCATTTAAAGACAAACGGATTATAAAAGCAGCTTTCTAAAATTGTAAAAACAAGTGCACAATCACGCAACCAAACGCACATCGCTGTCGTTGTTGGGTTAGGCCTGTTATGCGTCATATGATGGACCGGGATTTCATTTAGTATGTATAAAACTTAAAAAATTATGTTTTTTTTTTAAATAAAATATTATGCCTTAATGTATATTTTAATTTTATAAAATATATATTTTAATCAAAGAATGCATATTTAAAATTAAAAAAAGGGTGAGACTACATATAGGATGAACATATCATTTTCCCTCATCTTTGGCTTCGATTGTTTCAATTTTTTCTTAAACTATATATTGACCTATGTCTAGATAAATCAAATACATTTTCTTTCTAAAGAAAAACTTTAATTTTTCTTGTCTTGTTTTATAATCGAGTACAAATTGTACTAAGATGATATACACTTCAAAAACAGTGTGTATACAAGACTGTTTCCAAGCTACAGAGGGGGCTACAAAACGGAAGGTATATTACAAAATTTTCACATTTCTCAAATATACTTATCTTATAAGGTATACTATTTTTTTTAAAATAAAAAAGAGCTATAGAAAATGTTATTATCAATCATGTTTACAATCTACACCCCTCTTTGATTTGTTTAAATATATACTTGGCTAATAAATCACATTCTTTCATTAAAAAATCATACTCACATAAGCTGTATGTATACCTTTTACATTTTTCGTAATCAAGTTTATATTGATATAATGGAGAGTATATAAATACCAGATGATTTCATATACTACATTATTTCATATTTAGAAAAGTACTATGTTTTGAAATAAGAAGATGTATAGAAAGGGAAGAAGTCCTGATAAGTTAGAATCAATAAACCTGAGCATGCAGATATTGTTTATTCATATTCATCCATCAAAACTATAACTTTATTCTAACAAGAAAAAAACAAAAGATAACAATTTATCCAAATAGAGAAAATGAATAGCCAAACAGAAATTTTTTTTTTTTTTTTTTGAAAGAAATGGTAGGCATACACCCTTTAATAAAGACAGAAGGGATATCTACTCTATCTCCGAGTAATATTATACCCGAATAAGCTATACCCAAACCAAATGGGGCAACATGAATTATTCAGTGACCATTTACATGCAAATATACTTGCAAAAACAGAGGTATGTTGTCAATATTCTTTATTTATAGAAGTTGCCACTTGACAAACCCTTATAAAGACCACCCTGAATGTCTGAACTCCTTAACACATTCAAAGCAAAAATTCATGCCTCCTAATTATCAGGCAAATTAACTTCCTACCACACGAGATAAGTTGCTCAATGAAATGGAAACATGTGCGATCAGAATTCTCACCAAGTACAGAAAAAAAAAATTAATCTGGAGTGGGAGCGCCTTGGTTCAACTCTGCAAACCTCATGCCAACCCTCATAGAATGCTTCAAAAATTTCTCGGCGCACCTGCGAACGCAGGACTCCTCTTGCTTGTCCAATGTCTTGCGGCGGAAGGTATCCACACAGTCAGTAAAACATCTCTCCACCAGTGAGTTGTACATCCTCAAGCTGTTGGATGATCAGATAAAGGCCTTATTGCAGATGATGCAAATGTATATTGACATGCTAATTCATGGTGATGAGCATCATAGTTATTATTCCACTCAATAAAATTTAGAATGTAAAACATATATCACATGCCAGATACCTGAACTCATAAATCGTGAATGCTATTATGTTTAAAGAGTTGGGTTTTTGAGATGAGGACATATCTCCTGTTTTAGAAGAGATTTTGAGGATCCTTTACCAGTATATCACATTTAATTATTAGTCCAACTCGTGCTGAAAATGATAGCTTAACTACAAATTGAATGGCTAAAAAATGATTCCATCCAGGAGGAGGATTCCTCCTCTAAATCCAACTGTTCATCTATTAGACGACATTATTCAAGATTTAAAAACTTTCTTTAGCTACTGCTGATAAAAACATGACCAAAAAAAAAGGCTGAAAAATTAAATTACCCCATTTCTATTTGATTTTCCATTTCCCAACAACGAGATGGACCAGTTTTCATGTTAATTGAAATTATGTGAAGAATATTTTTAGAACATATTGCAGAACTGATCATGGATAGATTGATCATATCATAAAGAGGAAAGATACAGAACACGGATGTAAAACCTAACATAAAAAAAAATGATATTAGGGCAGCTTTCTTCTTCTCCAACCACTCCACAACAAAAGAGAGAGAATTTGGAACTCTTTTCTATATGACATTACCGTCGAAGAACATAACTGGTCTACCTACAATATTTAATGGGGGAAACCTTGCCATGCAATGTAATTACCATTCTAACTGATTTCGTTCATACAGTCCAAACTGAGGACTGCACATTTACCAAGTGATGAATACAGGTGTCATCAATTATCATCCAACTTAGGAACCCAAAAAAGTGTTTTGTGAACACCAGGAAACTCATTATTTACATGCATCAGCAAAGTGCTTAGCCATCCATTCTTCACTTTTCATATATATTTTATGCTTCTGCAGATGAGATTATCCTATCTAAAGGTTGCACTAGCATAAAAAGAACAATGGATGCAAAAGACAAAATATTACAAAAAGGTGAAAAATATGACTAGCAAATCCACATGCATGATCTCAATAATGGCAAGTACAATGCAGGACAAAGGAGTCAGATGTAAAAATACCACTGAACCATCTCCACAAGAAATGGAGGCAGAACACATAACATCAATTAAAGAATTGAAAAAATACAATAAGCAAATGCACTTGCATGACAAACAAATATACTATCAATGTCACACGTTGTCTTGCTTAAATATCAATTTAAATGCAAATACAAATTATTAAATAATTCCCGTTGATGATAGTTTCTTCAAATATATAGATAATAACATTAACCATCAAATACAACATGGAATCAGGCTATATACATCACAAAAGGAATAGATTGCCCACCCTTAATATGTCAAAAAAAAGTGATCTTTAATTCGACTTCGAAGTATCGCTGAATCTCACTACCTTGCTAACACAGAACATGGTGTCAACTGGGCAAACGCATATCAAAAACATGGAAGTGAATTAAGATCAAAGTCTAGACACTTTGTGTGTTGCACTCTCTCAATGTCACCAAAGAATGCATTTAGTGAATGGTCGAAATTTTCAAAAAAGTAACCACCAAGACCTCTAAACAATTCAATTAATGCACTTATCATTCTATAATGTGATTGATAATCATTTTAGTCGGATGGTTCATCTTTCAATTACACACAGGGATGAATCCTGTTTGGAGATGTAAACTATAAACTATACCTCAACAAGGAATGCTTTAACTGCAAAATATCATTTGCTGCATTAGTACAAAATCTTACTTGCTATAGAGCAGTATGGCTCATAAGTGTGGCACAGGAACTAGAGATCCATAAATATCTTATTCCAGTAGGACTAGAAATTTTGATGAGCGCAGATTCCATATTGATAGTATTTCAGATTATTAAAACCCACTTCATGCGTGCTTAAAATTACCCACCAACCCAAGATTCTGCTTAGAGGTGTACAACGGGCTGAGCACATGAGGAAGTTCATTCATGTGTGGGGAACATTCTATCATTTAGACACCTCCCTTGCGTTAATGTCTCAATGATGATGAAACAGAGGGGTTGACTACTCTCTTTGCGGCTCTTCAAGAGGTGGAATTGGACTTGGAAGAAGAGGATTCAATGACAAAGAAGTCCCCCACAGTGGTTTTTCCGTCAAGCCCCTCTATAGAAAACTCAACAAGAACATCTCCAATGACATTCTTACTACTCTAGTTGATTGTCCTATTTGCGGTGCTCTTGCGACTTTGAAGACCCAACACTTCATGTGATTAATAATTTAATATCACTAGATAAGGTTCTCACAAAGGTCAATCGATTGAAATGGGCGCGCTATGGTAAAGTGTATTCGAGCTTTGAGGTGACAAAGAGGAATCGATAGACCTTTTTTTCTTTGGTTGCTCGTTTAGCTCGAAGATTTGGGAAAAGATGGGAGTTGCCCTCAGAACCCGGTGCTCATTCACTGACATGAAAGGAATGTGGAGATGGTTCTGGAAAATGTGCAAGAGAGGTGATAGAAGCAACCTTTCCATTGGTTGATCCTTCCAGACATTTATTGGGGTTTTTGGATAAATTCCAACAAAAAAAATTATACATTGAAAACACTTGGGCCACAATTTCTTCAAATCTCTGAGATTGGGTGACCATGATTTTAGAAGTGGATACTCCTTCGACCATTATGGGTAATCTATGGTTCGGGAGGTAACATTCCATGGTTTAATGTTAGGTTTCCTTCCAAGAGTTTCCACCCGCGTTTTTTTAATCTTTTCTTTTAATATTTTGTACGGAGATCCTCCATCACCTTTGTTCAGGGGATTCTTTCTTTAATAAGATTGCTCCAATATTTTCTCAAAAAAAAAAGGCCGACCAAGGCCTGATTCATTCATTGAATGTCCAGGGCAAGCCATGCTGGGCACGCCCCCTGGCACTCCATGCCATGTCAGCATGGCACATGTCTCCCGCCTCGACTGTCGGGACTACCCCTCATGTGATCCAGCCTCTCCCTCCCTCTCTTTCTTTGTGGGGGATTTTATGTAGGCATGACCTGGCTAGGCCCACCAGGCGGCACCGCACTGCCTAGGGCCCAGCCATGACAACCCAACAGATCATGCCGGACGCCCCAACCACCCTGATGGACCAGCACGGCACAGCACGCCATTTGACTCCTCTACTTCTGATCCAGAAGCTCACTTCCTCAACCACTTCACCTCTCTCTAATCATCCTATCTAACCAAAGTTACTGTCATTACACTAAGAGACTCCTTTCATATCTGTCTTTTCAATTTCCTCAACCCAAGTAACAACAAGAAACCAATGCCAACCGTTCAAAACATTCATCAAAAGCTACACAGAATCTACACAACGAAAACCAATAATTCAAAAGATCAATCGAGATATCGCGAATTCAAACGAATCTAGGGCATAAAAGCTTACAGAACCAATAACAGCACTTCAAATAGGATCTATGGAGAGAGAGAGAGAGAGAGAGAGAGAGAGAGAGAGGAGGACCTATCGCGGATCTGGAGCTGATCGATCATGGAGGCCATCCTGGCCCTGTCCTCTTCGGGGAGGGTGTCAAGCTCAGCGAGCATGCTCTTGTCCATCTTCGATGTCTAGGGTTTCGCGGTTCAAACAGATTCCTAAAAACCCTAATAAATCCCTCATCCACCCCCAATATATATAGCCGATCAAAGTAGAGCTCGGTTTACCTTAAACGGGTCGAATATCAGGGTTCCCGTCTACGATGGGTTTTTTTTTTTTTTTTATAATGTCACCTAGAATCTCATTCTCAGTCCTAATTTCAATATACATGTGTTTTAAATTTTATAAAATCAACATACCTCCTCTCTAATAAAGTATATTTTTTTTAAAAAAATGAATCATATACTAACAAGAAACATATAATTTAAACTTAGAGATTTATAATATGAAGAAGTGAAAAATCGATCATTTACGAGAACTTAAAAATAAAAAATGGATATACACCATCTGAAAATTTGCTAATATTCATATCACCCCCTGTTTTTTCTGAAAATCTAAATAACCCCTTAAAAACAAAACCCCCATAAGTTAAATTAACGTCAACTTAAGAAGAATATTTGTAAAATATTTTGTTACTTAATGTCACTTTATATATATATATATATATATATATACACACACTCACGATTAAGTGTGACGAATATATTCATATAACCCCTATGAAATATTGTGAATATGTATATCGACCCCTTTTTTTTAAATATCCACATAACCCTCTAAAATTACGCGTCTAATTCATATCACCTCCTATCATTATCCAGTTAAAACTCTTGTGTGGTTAACCTAACAATAAACAATAATTTATTATTAACACATTGAGAAAGAAAACACAATAGAAGGCATTTAATCATTTAGAGGGTTATATTGAATTTTTCTTAAATCTCATGAGATTATTTAGATAACGCATTTACAATACTTTTAGATTGAAAGAATATATCAAAAATATTTCTTAAAATTTGATGGAAAATAAATTTATCCAGAATATTCAATAAACTTTAATAGAAAACAAACTCAGAGGCCTAGATATGTGCCTCGACAAGTCCTTGTACCCGGTTCTTTGCACCTCATTGGAGATTTTTTGAGACTGATCGATCAAGAAGTTAGGTTCCTAATCCCATTTGCATGCACTGATTTACTGCTATGAACTTTGTTTCATGTTCTATTTGATTATAATAAAGTAAATACTTTTAGCCCACTATGGTTGTGACTGTGATCCAGTTTTTTTTCTCCTATTGATTCATGATCGCTAATGGCCTGGTACTATGTGGTCATGGGTGACAATATGTTAAAAGTTGCATCACTGTCTTTTGTTAATTGATTCCTCGGCAATTTCAATTTCGATCGATTAATCTCTCTATCATTCTCTTCATGCTTTCATTAATTTGGATTTGTTTTTGTAGATAAGAGTACTTCAGTGATCCATTGCCTTGTCAAATTTCTCCAAGGGGAGCCAGGTCATTTACTATTTCTTGGTCAATAATCACTTTCTTTTCTTTTCTTTTCTTTTCTTCTACTATCCATGGAAGATTTCTCCCATGTTAATAACATGAAAATGATACACACACACACACAAGTGTCTTGATAGGTTGTAAAATCTCTAACATGTTATAGGTCAAACTAGTACTAGTCTATTAGATGATATATCCGTCAAACATAAGTAGGGGTGAATTAGGTTAGGTCGGGTTAGAGCTCAATCCGAATCCAATCTGAGGTTGGAGAAATTTAACCCAAACTCAACCTAACCCAACCATCGAATTTGAGAAACTCAACCTGGACTCAACTCGTCGGGGTTTGTTCGGGTTTGGGTGGGGTTAGGGTTTGATTCAGGTTAGATTGGACTCAAGTAAGGTACAGGTTTAACTTGAAAAATATATTATTTTTAAAAATTAAAATTTTATAAAAGTCAATTCTCTACATAACAAAAATAATATTTGGAAAATAAAGATATACAAATTATTGAAGTAAAAGACTTTGGATAAAAATGAATTGTAAAATTCAAATTTTATCATACACATTCAAAAAATTAAAATTTTAATAAGAACATTTTATTTAGATATGAAAATTTTGGGTTCCATTTACCTGAACCCTCAACCCAAATTAGATTTGGTGCTCAGATTTGGATTCGGATTGAACTCAAACACTAAAATCCCAGCCAAAATCCGTCTAAATTTCAGGTTTGGTTGGATTGAACCCGTTCAAGTTGCACCTCTAATCATAAGTTCACAAAAATGAATGCTTAGGCCCCGTTTGGCATGGTGGTGAATCAAGTAATTCAATAAATGCAGGGTTTGGGCAAGGTCGGCTTGATGTACCATATTACAAAATCATGTTTGGTCTTGTAAGCAGAATGGGATTGGGTAAACGGATTTTCCAACGCCAATGGGGACTTGTTTGGCAAATTCGATGGGTTTGGATTGTGGAAAAAGATGGATTACATGATTTCCCTTCCCACATGTTTAGGGTTTGTGGTAAATTCTAGATAAGTTTTATGGCATTTGTGTACTTTTAGGGGGTATATTATCTGCATTTCGGTTGCTCAGCACCGGGGGAAGGGGGAGGGGACGATGTTTTGTGGCATCGACGAGACGGGCGAAAACACATATATGACAAGGCAATTGTGGGCACTCGATACAAGGGAGGAAAACCAATTTGTCTGCGCGATCACGTACACTGGGGTCCACCTCCGCCAACGCTGCCGAACCGCTCCACCAAACGTACCCAGTGGCGGAGTCACCATAGGACCAGGGGGAGCATGTGCCCCCCCTGAATTTTTTTAATTTATTTACATATCCTTTTAATTTTTTTCTAGGTTTTTTAATTTTTTGTGGTAAGTTAATTTTAATTAAGGTCTATAGATCATAGGCCCCACCTACATATAAAATTCCCTAAACAGCAACCACTCATAACTAAATAAAATAAAATTAAAACAATAATATCTGGGTCATCCATGTGTATGGTGTGCACTCACCTCTTCTTTTAATTAACCCTCCCTCCTCCACATAACACAAAAGTCATTTTTAACTCTCATTTTTCATTTACCTCAAGCCTCCTTCTATCCATATATCACAAACAGCTATAGAGACATGGATTCCACTTCTCAGCGTCTTCACCTAGGTGCCTATCTTGAAAAAAATAAATTTTTGAATCTCTTTTTTCTTTTTTTTTATATCTCAATTGTTCATAATATCAATCTTCATCTCTAAATAATTTTTACTTTTTGTTCCATTAAATGTCTCACAATTGAGAATCTACAATCTATAATCCTCTCATCTCTTCCATCAATACTTTGAAGGTATATGATTTTTTCATTTTACCTTATTATCATTGTTACTAATTTATTTAAAGTTTAAAATATTTGTGTAAATATCTAAAATAATCAAATCATTCAATATTTTCAGAATATGAAACCTCGTCAAAGTCAAATTTAAAGGTATGTATTGCTTGTTAGATTTATATTTTGATATTTTTTTTATGAATTATTAAAATGAAATGTGACGTATCGTTTTAAAATATGATAATTATTTTTTATAATTATTCAATTATATGTTTTATATGAATGTCTATATTTCATTTTATACATATTTTTAATCTATGCTATTGAAATAAAAAATATAATGATATAATTTTAAAAAATATTTATATAAGCCGCATTAGGCCCCCTCTCCGCCACTGAACGTACTCATAGTAAACTTGAACCACGAAACCTGGAGTTACAAACGCTCAATCCCGTATGGTAATGAGTTCGGTGTTTTGATCGTTTTCTAGTTGCAGACGTGCGCAAACTGTGATGCCAAATGTGTGAACATAGGTCCCAAGGAAACATTTTCCTTTTCTCATCACTATAGTAGTGATCCAAGGGACCATGATATTTGATGCTTTATAAACTTTTGAAAAAAATTTATTATTTATTTAGGTGAATGAGTTGGGGGAAGAACCATGGAAGAAGGTAGGACATGCTGAAAGACTCCACAGACTCATTATATCTTGCAACAACATTTTTGTTCTTGTTGATGATCAACTTCACATATCCCTTGCGCAGATTGTCCATACTGATCTTTGCAGGCCCCATCGCACTCCATCTCCTCGCACAAGCCGATGCACGATAGTGGTGTTGATTGACATTCAACATTCACTGCATCATCAAATCATGAAAGTTTCATTACACATAATGCAATCCTCCACTTTTGTGCATGCATGTGTACATGCCTTTTTGTGCATGCATGTGTACATACGGAAAAAATGATACTATATTATTGTGTAATATTGAAATTATCTAATTCTACATTGTTCTATAGTATAAAAATGATACTTCAAAGCATAACCGGAAGCAATGCTAACCAAAAGCAATGTCGTATTCTCACATACGTCTAAAAGAAATTAATAAATCAAAGAAAGAGACTTACCAGTAGAGAAAATGACTACAAGCAAAATCACTAACATGAAACGTTTGTCGGCCATCACTTTTATTATTATGTACCTTAACTAATAAATTTCAAGAAAAACAATATGTATTTATAATGATCAAGGTATCTATGTCAAATAAATTTCAGAAGATTCTTCATTATCCATTTATAAATTATTGGATTTTTTGGTGATATCTCAATAAAGATCCACACATGAAAAAAAAAGATTTTGATATTTATTTGTTGTTTCTATTTTTTTCGTGCAAGTGAATTATAGGGAAATATAATCTAAAAATTGAAAGTGGTAAAAGATAACAAAAGGGAAAAATTTTAAATTTGGAATTCAAATTAAAAAATTTCTATTTGAGAGGGTTCCAAATTTGGCCGTCACTTTCCCGCTCAAAAAGTGGGCCCTTGTTGACCCAGAAAGAAATCAGACCGGCCCATCTCTCGAGGCCCACTGTTCACGTGTCACGTGCGGACGCGCGTGTGGTGGTGGGGAAAGCAAAAACTCTCATTAAATTTTCCGTTTGTTTTGGGTATAAACGATAACCCTGGATAAGAATTTTGGTGTGTTTGTTTATCCCGAAAACCCCTGATAAAGTATGTCAGAATAAACTAGTATAAAGTGGTATATGGATATCAAACAACCTCTGAAATTAAAATTATCATACGTTATTACACCTAAAAAATATGTGGGTCCACTATTAAATAAACTGTCATCACTTCTTATAAATCACATGTCAAATCAACTATCATTATTTTTTTAACATTTTTAAATATTTATCCATACTTTATTCACATTTTACCCAAACACCATTTTTTTTACACAAACAACATTTTTTCAACCCAAAAAAATTTTTCTACGCAAACAACATTTTTCTACCAAAACATATTTTTCTATTCAAACACTATTTTCGACAATTTTTCTCGACCAAACACTATTTTCAACCACATTTCGACTTAAAAATCATTTTTCAACCTAAACAGCATTTTTCAACCCAAACAACATTTTTTTTTACTGAAACACCAATTTTCAACCAGAACACCATTTTCAGCATTTCAATCATTTTTCCACCCAAACAACATTTTTGCATTTCTATCATTTTTCTACCCAAACAACATTTTTTCCCCCAAACCGTATTTTTCAACACACCATTTTTTTCAATTGAAAAGACATTTTTTTTAACCCAAACTGCATTTTTCGATCCAAACATCATTTTTTTTTACCCAAACTACATTAAACAGTATTTTTCGACCCAAGTATGACCCAAACACTTTTTCAACTCAAAAAACCATTTTTTCAACATTTTTTTTCTAACAAACAGCATTTTCTATTATTAATATTATAATATCAACATTTATATTTTATTTAAAATATGATATTAACACTTAATTTAGTAACATTATTCAACGTAAACAACATTTTTCTGACCCAAGCATGACCCAAACACTATTTTTCAACTCAAACACAATTTTTTTAACATTTTTTCTACCAAACAGCATTTTCTATTATTAATAATATAATATCAACATTTATATTTTATTTAAAATATGATATTAACACTTAATTTAAAAATCAATAGAATAATAATCACAAATGATGTTTAAAAAATTCACGTGCGGATCCACGTATGCATTAACTAAAGAGAGATAAATCAACCCAAGTGAATGAAAACCTGACAACGAAAGGGCACCACAATGTCCCGGAGAATATATATATGAACAATTTGCTAATATGAATGTGATATTTCACCATAATCATTAGTTTGCAAACAAAGCGATTCTATACATGTTTCATCACCAGCCGTTTAAGTTTTGACGTTATTGACCAAAAATTGTCTTAAAACCTGTACTGTACAAGAAAATCAATAGCTATACACAGCCAAAGAATGCAGACACCTGGGGAGAGGGAGAACAGAGGTGGAATTCTGCTCATTAGGAATCCAAGGGCAGAAATAGTTTTGAACTGTACAAGTGGAGTGATGGTTGAGTCAGTTTTGCAGCTTCTGGAAGAGCTCTGACAAAGAACGGTAGAGAACAGCAGCAGCAGGTGGCTTCGCCATTGACCCAAGAAGAATATCTACCGCCTTGATGGATGGAGAACCATAGAATCGTGAGTTTTCTGATGCACGGGTGGAGACCATGCTTCCTTCCAGTGAACATCCCACAAATGCACCTGCAAATAATAAAGCAGATTACCACATTATGGAACAGTGGGGGTGGAAGCAAATGGATGTCAGTTTAAATGAGATTGGAGATCTGCAAGCATCCACGGTGACAAGATAGACATCTCTTTCAACAAATAATAAAATCTTTCCTGCTCTAGATATAATATTAATTGAAAAATAATACCATCACCCAATTCAAATATCAAGGTACGTCCATCAAACATTTGTGCACATACAAGCATCCACATCCACATACAAGTCAACCTAGATTCCATGACTCAGATAATAGTAGAGAGAAGATTTCTCCATGCTTGTTGAAAATTGGTTTACAGTTTGGGCCACATTGAGATGGAGGCAATACGGTCAATCAGGATTCTATTTTAGTTTTTTAATACATCAAAATCAATTGGTCGTGTTTTATATGATTCGAGGATATTTCCATATGTTACTTTGGAAATTATAAAGAGAGACTAAAACTATTCAATTTTACAAGGGTAATTAAGCCATGGACGCTGCAAATTTGACAGAAACATGGTTTATTGAAACACCATTTTTCTTTTTTTGTGTGTGTGTTGTGTAGTGCATGTTGGGAATGATGGTGTCTTTTTTGTGTGTGTGTGTGGGGGGGGGGGGGGGGGGGGGGGGGGGGGGGGGGTGTATAGAGGTAGAGAGGGCGTTTCAAAATGCTTCTGATTTTGATGGATTCTAAAACAACTATCATGCAAGATTTGAAGAGTGATTTCAAAATCAAGTGTCCACCTAAAACACCACCCGCATTTTGAAGCCCAATGGACTGTCAATGGGAACCTAACTGTATCAAAAATGAGAGTGGGATATTAGAATTCTAAGGTGATGTTTTATCATCGCTCTTGAACCTTATTTTAAATATATATAAAAAAAGACACATCATCCATCTTCACACCTCAGGGAAACAGTGCCACAAGGTTATTCAATGATGACACTAGATCGGATGATATTATCCAGACTAGCATGAACATTAACACCATTACAATATAGCACTACAGTATTTTTCAGAATAGATCTTATTTACAGAAAAAGTATCAAGAATAATATTTTATTATTCCGCATGTCCCTCCCTCATCCAGCAAAAAGAAAGAAAGAAAGAAAGAAAAGAAAAGAAATCCCATGGTATGCATTCTTTAGTTAAAATCATAAGAAAAGCCTGATTTGCCATTTCAATGTGCAGTTCAGACTGCATGTGTGAGTGCAGTGTGCAGTGTACAAAATGCGAACCAGAAAATCCCATATAAATTGATCAAAATAGTTGGTCCTCAATGGGTGTGGTGTGCCCATGCAATAAATCTTCAGTATTCTGACTTGTTTCTTTTTTGTGATGAAGAACCCTAACAAGACATGGAAAAATGCCATGTGTGCAGAATAGCACACAAAACCCTGTACATTCCTGGGGATTCCAACTCAACACCAATAGCCAAGTCAACCTAGTTTATATATGGATTGGATGATAATCGAGAAGATCCCACTATGCACGTAAGAAGGTTTACTGTTAGGGATGCATTGAGATGGAAACAATGAGGTCAGTGACAAATCAAAATCAATTGGTCATGTCATATATACTTACAACTATCTGCATATGAAACTTTATACGATTTGGTCCTTCGGATACTTCCACATGTTAGTTTCAAAATTTTTACAAGTAACAAAACCTATTAAATTTTACAAGGGTAAAATAAGCCATGGTAACTGCAAAATTAAAAGAAACTTGTTTATTGAAACATATTTTTTGTCTCGTTTGGTGCATGGTGTGTAGTTTATGTTGGGGATGACGATTATTTTTTCCTTTTTTTCTCCCTTTTTTTTGTGGGTGGGTAGGTGGGTGGAGGGGGGGTGGTTGGGGGTTTGGGTGGTGTTGGTAGTGAGTTTCAAAATGCTTCTGATTCTGATGGATTCTAAACCACGGTCGTGCAAGATTTGAAGGTTGATTTCAAAGTTCAAAATCGTGTCCACCGAAAACACAACACGTGCATTTTGATGCCCCTAGATCATTCCTTGGGGACCTATAAAATAAAATGGGGAGTGGGATCATCGCATAATTTTGAGGTGATGTTCTATTATCACTCTTGACCCTAATTTAAAAATAAAAAAAAACTCAAATGCAACATCCATCTTCACACCTCTAATAAACAAGGGCATAAGGTGATATTCCATTATATAGGGGTGATGTTATCCAGAATAGCATTAACATCAACACCATTCCTCCGGCACCGCAAAGACCATTATAAAGGGCATGTTTTGGACTTTGTAACCTATTTCATATGTTATAAAGGCCACCTTTTACCTCAAAAAAAAACATCAACACCATTCCAACATAGCATTACAGTATTTTCCAGAATAGTCTGGTTTTAGGGTAAAGAAAAAGTATCTATTTTCATTATTCCGCATAACACCACCGGAGAAAACACACACACCAAAAACCCAACCTGATTTGCCATATCCGTATGCAGTTTGGACTGTGTGCCCACGGTGAGTATAGAATGGGAACCAGCAAATCACATCTACATTTATCAAAACAGTTGGTCAAATGGAAGTCCTTATGCAAGAAATCTTTGATTCAGGATTTTGACACCTTTTTTGTGACAAGGAACCCCACCAAGAGTTGGGAAACCCCAGAAGTATAGATTAGCTCACAAACCCTGTGCATTCCTACGGAATTTTAACTCGACGCTTATGAGGAGTAAACCAATGCCTCTAGCCAATGAGAGAAACCCATGTGGTTATACAGGACCCATGTGGTTATACAGGATTCTTTCTTCAGCATTGTTGCATATACATATCTGAGTGGCAAATTACTATAATAGCCTGTGCATTCATGTCAAATTGCTATAACTTAATTAGAACAAAATGGTAATCCACGTCACCATGGTATGCACTTATTTGCAGCACTGCATCTGGAATTGCAGCATGAATGCATGTTTTATCATGATTTCAAAGGAATGTGTGTTGAACAAACTTCCAAAATAAAATGGTTCTTATCACAAAAGCATAGAAACAGTTGAGTAAAACAAATCAAGAGTACCTTTACTGCAGCTATATGTGTAACAAGCGGCATAACCCCCATCACCCACACGCAGATCAGCCTCAATTGCTCGTCCTAAAATTCCAGCAGCTGCACTGCATCCAGCACCAACTGAAAAATGTGCATTTCCACTAAATGTCTTGATGGCTTCTTTTGTCCTTCGCACAATAATATAGTCAGTTAACTCCCCTCCACCCTGTTAATGGATGAACATAAATGTGAATAGAGAACAATCAAGCAAAATCCAGGCCAAATACAGAAATATTGTTACATATTTTCTACAAAAAGATGATTGTTAAAATATAAGTTTCTATAACACAGAGATATACATCTAAACTCCTAGGAAAAGTCACACATCATTACTGTGAAAGAAAAGATATGTGATGAATAGGTTCTTTACTTACAATTACGAGAGAGACATGAGAAAGATTCAATCATTCAAATCAATTTTGACCATGCATATAATCTCCCTCTTAAGTTGAGTTCTTTAAAGAGGACTAGCACTACTAGGAATATTACAAAATGTCCAGAGCTCCAACGAATTAGAGAATCAGAGTACCTAACCTAGAGATGACCTAAGATACAATTCTTCTATTCTAAAATCCAAATCTTACAAAATCTTGAAAGCATGGACACTTCAATAAACATGTTGTGTTTGTGTCTAATACAACACAACATGACGCGTTAAAGTGTGCTCAATTTCAGACTTGCTTTGAACACCTGATGAATACCTCATGGACATGACACTTATGCAGCACAGTTGTAATTTTTATTCTAAATAATAATTAACTTCTACCACACGAGATAAGTTGCTCAATGAAATGGAAACATGAGCGATCAGAATTCTCACCAAGTACAGAAAAAAAAAAATTAATCTGGAGTGGGAGCACCTTGGTTCAACTCCGCAAACCTCATGCCAACCCTCATAGAATGCTTCAAAAATTTCTCAGCGCACCTGCGAACGCAGGACTCCTCTTGCTTGTCCAATGTCTTGCGGCGGAAGGTATCCACACAGTCAGTAAAACATCTCTCCACCAGTGAGTTGTACATCCTCAAGCTGTTGGATGACCAGATAAAGGCCTTATTGCAGATGATGCAAATGTATATTGACATGCTAATTCATGGTGTTGAGCATCATAGTTATTATTCCACTCAATAAAATTTAGAATGTAAAACATATATCACATGCCAGATACTTGACCTCATAAATCTTGTATGCTATTATGTTTAAAGAGTTGGGTTTTTGAGATGAGGACATATCTCCTGTTTTAGAAGGGATTTTGAGGATCCTTTACCAATCACATTTAATTATTAGTCCAACTCGTGCTGACAATGATAGCTTAACTACAAATTGAATGGCTAAAAAATGATTCCATCCAGGAGGAGGATTCTTTCTCTAAATCCAACTGTTCATCTATTAGAAGACATTTTTCAAGATTTAAAAACTTTCTTTAGCTACTGCTGATAAAAACATGACCAAAAAAAAGGCTGAAAAAATTAAATTACCCCATTTCTATTTGATTTTCCATTTCCCAACAACGAGAAGGACCAGTTTTCATGTTAATTGAAATTATGTGAAGAATATTTTTAGAACATATTGCAGAACTGATCATGGATGGATTGATCATATCATAAAGAGGAAAGATACAGAACACGGATGTAAAACCTAACATAAAAAAAATGAAATTAGGGCAGCTTTCTTCTTCTCCAACCACTCCACAACAAAAGAGAGAGTTTGGAACTCTTTTCTATATGACAACCATCGAAGAACATAACTTCTCTACCTACAATATTTAATGGGGGAAACCTTGCCATGCAATATAATTACCATTCTAACGGATTTGGTTCATACAGTCCAAACTGAGGACTGCACATTTACCAAGTGATGAATACAGGTGTCCTCAATTATCATCCAACTTAGGAACCCAAAAAAGTGTTTTGTGAACACCAGGAAACTGATTATTTACATGCATCAGCAAAGTGCTTAGCCATCCATTCTTCGTTTTTCATATATATTTTATGCTTCTGCAGATGAGATTATCCTATCTAAAGGTTGCACTAGCATAAAAAGAACAATGGATACAAAAGACAAAATAATTAAAAAAAAGGTGAAAAATATGACTAGCAAATCCACATGCATGATCTCAATAATGGCAAGTACAATGCAGGACAAAGGAGTCAGATGTAAAAATACCACTGAACCATCTCCACAAGAAATGGAGGCAGAACACATAACATCAATTAAAGAATTGAAAACAATAAGCAAATGCACTTGCATGACAAACAAATATATTATCAATGTCATATGTTGTCTTGCTTAAATATCAATTTAAATGCAAATACAGATTATTAAATAATTCCAGTTGATGATAGTTTCTTCAAATATATAGATAATAACATTAACCATCAAATGCAACATGGAATCAGGCTATATACATTACAAAAGGAATAGATTGCCCACCCTTAATATGTCAAACAAAAGTGATCTTTAATTCGACTTTGAAGTATCGCTGAATCTCACTACCTTGCTAAAACAGAACATGGTGTCAACTGGGCAAACGCATTTCAGAAAACATGGAAGTGAATTAAGATTAAAGTCTAGACACTTTGTGTGTTGCACTCCCTCAATGTCACCAAAGAATGCATTTAGTGAATGGTCAAAATTTTCAAAAAAGTAACCACCAAGACCTCTAAACAATTCAATTAATGCACTTATCATTCTATAATGTGATTGATAATCATTTTAGTCGGATGGTTCATCTTTCAATTACACACAGGGATGAATCCCGTTTGGAGATGTAAACTATAAACTATACCTCAACAAGGAATGCTTTAACTGCAAATGTAAAATATCATTTGCTGCGTCAGTACAAAATCTTACTTGCTATAGAGCACTATGGCTCATAAGTGTGGCACAGGAACTAGAGATCCATAAATATCTTATTCCAATAGGACTAGAAATTTTGATGACTGCAGATTCCATATTGATAGTATTTCAGATTATTAAAACCCACTTCATGCGTGCTTAAAATTACCCACCAACCCAAGATTCTGCTTAGAGGTGTACAACGGGCTGAGCACATGAGGAAGTTCATTCATGTGTGGGGAACATTCTATCACTTAGAAGCCTCCCTTGCGATAATGTCTTAATGATGATGAAGCAGAGGAGTTGACTACTCTTTTTGCGGCTCTTCAAGAGGTGGAATTGGACTTGGAAGAAGAGGATTCAGTGACAAGGAAGTCCCCCACAATGGTTTCTCCGTCAAGCCCCTCTATAGAAAACTCAAGAAGAACATCTCCAATGACATTCTTACTACTCTAGTTGATTGTCCTATTTGCGGTGCTCTTGCGACTTTGAAGACCCAACACTTCATGTGGTTAATAATTTAATATCACTAGATAAGGTTCTATTAGGGGCTTGGTGAGGAATTTCGGCCACCTGTTGGAGGACCACCTGTTGGGGTTCGACTGTATTTCTCTTCTTTGGAGGACCACGGAGGTTATTAGGGGCTTGGTGAGGAATTTCGGCCACCTGTTGGAGGTGACGGAGCGGGGGGTGATCGGGGAGGCCTTTCCTGTCGTCAAAACCTTGGTGTGGCTGGAGAGGGGTTCGACTGTACCGACAAGGATAGAGGCTGTTTTGGATGGTTGGAAAGTGATGGTGGGGGTGGAGTTGAAAGGTGATGGCCGACGGTTGACTTTTGCTGAGGTGGTGGGAGGCTCGGTCTCTCAGGCGGTTGGAGGGAGGTAGGTGTCGACAGCGGAGGAGAGGGAGGCTATCAGGGTGGAGAAGGGGAAGTCTCCCGTTAGGGCTTCCGAGTCGAACTCGGTGAGTCCGGCGAACAGGGCTCTCGATGACTCAGGATTCAAAAAGGTGTCAGCTTCCGTACCTGGTTCCCACGAAGAGGTGCCAAACGTCCATGTGGCGTGTGGTAGTGGAGTGTCAGGTGGTGGTTGCGATGTGGCTATTGATAGAGATGTTTCATCGATTGGGGCTGCTGCGACTGGACAGGGTCGAAAGCAGGGTATGGAGGTTGGCCCCATTTCAGTGTTTGAAGGGATGGGAGAGACTCAAGTGTTGGAAGGGGTTGATGATGGTCAAAGGGGACGCCACGTGGCTGTGGTTGGAAGGAAACGGTTGTTGCTGTCTGGGAAGGGTGAAAGGCCCCACCCTAGATCATGGGATAGGCCTTTTGAAAGGACCCACTTAAAATCTGTGGTGGGTTTGTCCATTGGTAGAATGGGCCTCAGTAGTCCGGCCCATTATAGTGGTCCTGCGAATGGGCCAAATCAGTTGATTCACAGCCAGTCAGGAGTCCAGCCTCGTCTCTTGGTGGGACGACCCATTCAACAAGGGAAGCTGTTAGTTTCGGATGAGGAAGACTTCAGTGGGCCGGATCCTGGTCCTGAACCGGAGCATATTAGCGGGGGTTCTTGGTTCAACAATGTGGATGAAGGGGGGAACGTTGGATGGGAATGGGAGAGGCACCCATACAGGGGAGGTCGATGTCCCATTAGCCCGGCGTGCTCGGGTGTAGGCTCCTCTTCCATTCAAGAGTTTCCTTTGGAGAACGGACATTTACACTCTTCACCTCAGTTTACGGCCTCCCCTTCAGCAGTACCGATACGATGGAGGTTAAAATCTGTCGTCGTCGGAAGTTTGGAACAACTCTGTGTCTCCCCGATGCATGGCAGAGGGGACGTTCCCGGTCTTGATGGAGCTGGTCCTATTTCACGTGAGGTAGTTCCCAAGGAGGCGATGGCCTTGGTGGCGGAGGGGGTCCTCAGCGGTGCGGACGGACAGCCGATTTCCAGTCCAGAAGCTTTTACCCCAATGGGAGTGCAGGGGGCTGGAGTCTTGCAAGTGGCATGATACGTAGGGGAGCATAGTCTCAACGAGGCTCCTGTGGAATTTCAGGGCTCGCCTGCATGTTCCAAATCCCTTGTGGCTGGGATGCAAGTGGAAGAAGGTGGATACAGGGGTAGATTTAAAGACTTTATATCTGAGGCTTTGTTTGATTCTGTGAGGACAGGGGTGGAGGATAACAGGTATGCAGACTGAGTTCTCAGTGGGTGTTGGGGTGCGGGGGCATGGGTTCTCTAAGTTTTTATGTTGAACATCTTATGTTGGAATATTCGGGGTCTTAACGACCCAAGGAAAAAAGCGGCTGTTAAGGAAATTGTCAGCGCGCGACACATATCGGTGTGCAGTCTCCAAGAGACTAAAATGGCTGATTTCTCTCCGGCGGATATTCGCCAAATCAGTGGTGGTAAATTGCTTGAATTTGCGTTCAATCCATCGGTGGGTGAGTCTGGTGGTATCTTACTTTGTTGGGAGGGGACTCAATGGAAGATGGTGGATGTCATGCATGGGGAGTTCTCCATTTATGTGGTCCTAGAGGGTCCTGGTGCTCAGGGGAGGTGGATGTGCTCGTCTGTCTATGGGCCTCAAGTGGATGCAGATCGAAGTCGGGTATGGGCTGAGCTAAGTTTTGCGAGGCAGCATTGGGGAATTCCATGGTGCGTTCTTGGTGACTTCAATGTCACCCGTTTCGTGGAGGACAGGAATAGAGATGGGTTGATTTCGCAAGCGATGATAGATTTCTCGGATTGGATATCTTTGGAAGGGCTAACTGATTTACCTCTGGAGAACCAGGCCTTTACTTGGAGCAACATGAGAGAAAGTCCTTTGGCCCGGCTAGATAGAGCGCTTATTGATGGGGAGTGGGAGGAACTTTTTCCCTCCTGTCGGTTATCGGGGCTCCCGCGTATCATTTCTGACCACTCTCCCCTTTTGTTGGAGGGTGGAGCTCCTGTGCAGCGTTCTCCCATGTTTCATTTTGAAACTTGGTGGCTTCTTTGTGACGGATTTCGTGATTTGGTGGCAAATAATTGGGGAGTGGAGGCGCCGGGTCTTTCGGGTGCAAAAAAGTTGGTGTTCAAACTTAAGCGTTTAAAATTGGCTTTGAAGAGGTGGAACAAGGAGGAAGTTAGAAGGCGCAGGGAGCAGAAACTGAGGCTTGAGTGTCTGATCAGTGGTTTTGATGGCTGGGAAGAAGCTGGTCTATTAACTGAAGAAGACATGGAGGCTCGGGTGAAGTGCAAAGCGGACTGGCTGAATATTATTCGCATGGAGGAGGCTGAGTGGACACTGAGATCTCGGGCGGTTTGGCTGAAGGAAGGGGACAACAACACAAAATTCTTTCATAAGGTGGCCAACCAACGTAGACGTTTAAACAAGATTGATAGTCTATGGGTGGATGGTAGACGTCTAGAACAGGACGGGCAGATCAGAGAAGCAGTGGTTGAACATTTCTCCAAAGCTTTTGCACGGGACAGGAGCTGGAGGCCACCTTGGTTTGATGAGGATCTTGGAAGATTACCGGATCACTCGTTGCAGAGTCTGGAGGCGGAGTTTGGCAAGGAGGAGGTCAAAGCAGCGGTATTCGGAGCTGAAGCTGACAAAGCCCCTGGGCCAGATGGTTTTGGTCTGCGATTCTACCAAGAGTTCTGGGGTACTCTGAAAGGCGATGTTATGGAGATGTGCAGTGAGATTTTCAGGTCTTCGAGGGGTGTGGGCTGTATGAATGCAACCTTTTTTGCCTTGATCCCCAAGAAGGAGGGTGCCTCATGCATTAGAGACTTCCGGCCTATCAGTCTAGTTAATGGGTGTTACCAATGTTCGAAATATCGATTAATTCGATATATCGATTTGGCCTCAAATCGATATATCGATCGGTCCGATTTTTTTTATTTTTTTTTGAAAAAAAATTAAAAAAACAGCAAAAAAAAGATAAAAAATAATGAAAAATAAAAAGAATAATTTGATATGAAGATATTAATAATTTTACAATGGTTTTGGTTTGAAAAAAAATACATGACTAATTAATTACAATATAAAACTATAAATCTGATAATCCATTGCATTGTTTATTAAATTAATATTCAAATAAATTGACTCATTCATATTTATGAATTTATCCCATAAGTTATGTTTTTTTTTTAAATATATATATATTCTAATGGAAAAAGAATGGAAAATAACTGAAAAAACAGAAGAAAAAAAAGTAGAAAATTGAGAAAAGCAATGAAAATGAATAAGAATAATTTGATATGAAGATATTAATAATTTTACAATAGTTTGATATGAAATAAAAATGCATAACTAATTAACTACAACATAAAAATATAAAAGTGATGAAATTTTATTTAAACAGATGATCCATTATATTAGTTACAAAATCTCATTTTTGAGTTCCATCTAATGATGTGTGTAAAAGATGTAAATAAATATACTAATTGAGTTATTTTATTTTTTTATTAAAATAAATACTTAAATAAATTGATTCATAAATATTTATGAATTTATAAGTTGTGTGTTTTTTTTTTTAAAAAAAATATATTCTAATGAAAAAAAAAACAAATGAAAATGCCGGGTATCGAAGCCCTGATCTGTTGCATACTAAAGAATAACCGTACCATCTGAGCAACAACACCACACTGTTCATTTTATAGTTTATATATATAATATATGTTTGCTCGACCCGACTGACTAAAAAAAACACAACGATATATCGTCGATATATCGACGGTTTTCGATATATCGTCGATATATCGATGACGTCAGCATGACGTCAGCGGGATTTCGATATTTCCTCGCGAAATCACCGATAAGTCGCGATTTGGTCTCCGCAATCGATATATCGATATATCGATCGCGATTTTTAACTGTGGGTGTTACAAAATTATCTCTAAGGTTCTGGCGAGCAGACGTGTTATTGGTTTTTTGATTGATGAGGCGCAAACGGCTTTTATTCCCGGGCGGCTGCTTCAGGATGGTTTCATGTCCGTACAGGAATGCATTTCGGCGGTTCATAAGGAAAGAAGAAAAGGGGTCGTCATTAAGTTGGACTTTGCGAAGGCCTACGACAACGTGAATTGGGACTTCCTCTTCCACCTTCTCCGGTGCCATGGCTTCGAGGACAATTGGGTCAGGATGATTCAGTCATGTGTGTCTACTGCCAAGGCATCGGTTCTGGTTAATGGAAATCTGTGTGGCTTCTTCCATTTGAACAAGGGACTGCGACAAGGTGATCCCCTCTCTCCTCTTCTATTTGTGATTGTGGCAAATGTTTTCAGTAGGATGATGTCGAGCGCAATGGAGGATGGTTGGATCAAAGGTCTTTGTACGAGGGTTGGGGGTGTTCCCATGTCTCATGTGCAGTATGCAGATGACACTATTATCTTATCCGAGGCGGAGGCTAGGTCGATATGGGGAATCAAATTCATCTGCAAATGTTTTGAGCTCCTACCGGGATTAAAGATAAATTTTCACAAAAGTTCCGTTGCGGGGATCCATGTGGAAGATAACACTTTGAGGGGTTTTGCAGATATACTTGCTTGTGAGATTCAGCAATTTCCAATTCATCATTTGGGGTTGCCCCTTTATCTAGGACGTTTGCCAAAAGGGGAATGGATGCCTCTAGTTGGGCGCTTTGAGAGAAGGTTAGAGGGGTGGAAGAGCAGGTTTCTGAGCTTTGGGGGCAAGCTCACTTTGCTTCAATCGGTTTTGTCCAACCTCCCGATATTCTACCTGTCCATTTTTAGGATTCCGAAAGGGATTTTGAATCGCCTCGAGGGGATCAGATGGCGTTTTCTTTGGTGTGGTGCAAAAGAGGCTAGACAGCGGGTGCATCTGGTAAAATGGGATGTTGTTTGCAGCAGGAAGAATAGTGGGGGAGCGGGAATTAGCAATTTGGAAGACATGAACAGAGCTCTCCTTTGTAAATGGCTCTGGCGATGGCTAGTGGATCCGAACAGGTTATGGTGTACAGTAATTCAGGATCGGCACGCTGGCTCGGGTGACATGGTGGATCGTTTCCCGTGGCGTCACCAGAGCGCGCCTAGCTTATGAAAGGGCATTCTTGCGGACAAGGAGGACTTCTCCAGGGCTATCAGGTGGGAGATAGGCGATGGGTCAGTAATCCAATTTTGGCAGGATGTTTGGCTTGGGGATACTTCTCTTCAGCATCGTTTTTCGAGGATTTACGATATTGCAGTCCTAAAGGAGGGACATGCGAGCCAATTTTGGGTTTCACGTGGGGAAATCGGGTTTTGGGAGATTCAGGTGCGTAGAAATTTACATGATCAAGAAATAGATAATTATCTTTCACTTCTTGAAGAGCTTCATGGAGCACCCCTGGCTTGGGGGGTTGCAGACAGGGTGGTTTGGTCCCCTAGAGCTCGGGATGGTTTTTCTGTGCGCAGTTGTTACGATTGGCTGCGAAGGGACAAGCCACACATTGTTGAAACTGCAAGGAAGCATAAGGAAGTATGGGGTTGCAAGATTCCCGTGAAGGTGAAGGCATTCATATGGACAGTGTACTTGCGCAAGATCTTGACGAGGTCTTTCATAGCCCGATGGGTGCCGGAGATTGATAGAGCATGTGTATTGTGTGGTGGAGAGGGTGAGACGGTGGAGCATCTCTTCCTTCTTTGCCCCGTAGTTCGTCAGGCATGGCTCTGGCTCGGTCAGACATCTGGTTTGACGGTTGGTTTTGGTTCTCTAGACAATATGTGGGAGGCAGGGAAAAATCTTTGCAGAGTGGGGGATCGTAGTATCAAGGCGCGCATCTCTCAGATTTTTGTGCTTGCGATGGTATGGTCCATTTGGTTGACTAGAAACCATGTGGTTTTTCGGGGTAGTACGGCGTATGCGGAAAATATTTGGGAGATGGCGGTACAGTGCATCCAAGATTGGGGAAAATTTTGCGGGGGTGCACGTGCGGTGGCTATAGAGGGGGGAAGGTTTTTGATTCAGATGTAGCTTCCCATTTGGCTTTCTTAGGATCAGTCCCCGCTTTGGGGACGGATCCTTTATTTTGTGTTTTTTGTGCTTTTCCCTTATGTTTTTTCCAATTGGGCTTTCTCCTTTATTAATATAACGAGGGCGTCGGCCTACCGTTTAACTTCAAAAAAAAAGGTTCTCACTAAGGTCAATCAATTGAAATGGGGGCGCTCTGTAAAGTGTATTCGAGCTTTGAGGTGACAAAGAGGAATCGATAGACCTTTTTTTCTTTGGTTGCTCGTTTAGCTCAAAGATTTGGGAAAAGATGGGAATTGCCCTTAGAACCCGGTGCTCATTCACTGGCATGAAAGGAATGTGGAGGTGGTTCTGGAAAATGCGCAAGAGAGGTGATAGAAGCAACCTTTCCATCGGTTGATCCTTCCAGACATTTATTGGGGTTTTTGGATATAGAAATGAAAACATATTCCAAAAAAAAATTATACATTGAAAACACTTGGGCCGCAATTTCTTCAAATCTCTGAGACTGAGTGACCATGATTTTAGAAGTGGATACTCCTTCGACCATTATGGGTAATCTATGGTTCGGGAGGTAACACTCCATGGTTTAGTGTTAGGTTTCCTTCCAAGAGTTTCCACCCATGTTTTTTTAATCTTTTCTTTTAATATTTTGTACGGAGATCCTCCATCACCTTTGTTCAGGGGATTCTTTCTTTAATAAGATTGCTCCTATATTTTCTCAAAAAAAAGGCCGACCAAGGCCTGATTCATTCATTGAATGGCCAGGGGCAAGCCATGCTGGGCACGTCCCATGGCACTCCATGCCATGTCAGCATGGCACATGTCTCCCGCCTCGACTGTCAGGACTGCCCCTCATGTGATCCAGCCTCTCCCTCCCTCTCTTTCTTTGTGGGGGATTTTATGTAGGCATGACCTGGCTAGGCCCGCCAGGAGGCACCGCACTGCCTAGGGCCCAGCCATGACAACCCAACAGATCATGCTGGGCGCCCCAACCACCCTGATGGACCAGCACGCCATTTGACACCTCTACTTCTGATCCAGAAGCTCACTTCCTCAACCACTTCACCTCTCTCTAATCATCCTATCTAACCAAAGTTACTGTCATTACACTAAGAGACTCCTTTCATATCTGTCTTTTCAACTTCCTCAACCCAAGTAACAACAAGAAACCAATGCCAACCGTTCAAAACATTCATCAAAAGCTACACAGAATCTACACAACGAAAGCCAATAATTCAAAAGATCAATCGAGATATCGAGAATTCAAACGAATGTAGGGCATAAAAGCTTACAGAACGAATAACAGCACTTCAAATAGGATCTATGGAGAGAGAGAGAGAGAGAGAGAGAGGAGGACCTATCGCGGATCTGGAGCTGATCGATCATGGAGGCCATCCTGGCCCTGTCCTCTTCGGGGAGGGTGTCAAGCTCAGCGAGCATGCTCTTGTCCATCTTCGATGTCTAGGATTTCTCGGTTCAAACAGAGATTCCTAAAAACCCTAACAAATCCCTCATCCACCCCCAATATATACAGCCGATCAAAGTCGAGCTCGGTTTACCTTAAACGGGTCGAATATCAGGGTTCCGTCTACGATAGGTTTTTTTTTTTTTTATGTCACCAACAATTTCATTTTCAATCATAATTCTAATATACATGTGTTTTAAATTTTATAAAATCAATATACCTCCTCATCTAATGAGTTAGATTTAATAAAGTATATTTTTATAAAAACATGAATCATATACTAACAAGAAACATATCATTTAAACTTAAGGATTTGTAATATAAAAAAGTGAAAAATCGATCATTTACGAGAACTTAAAAATAAAAATGGATACACACCATCGGAAAATTTGCTAATATCCATATCACCCCCTGTTTTTTCTGAAAATCTAAATAACCCCTTGAAATTTTACATGGTTAAACAAAAACCCCATGAATTAAATTAACGTCAACTTAAGAAGAATATTTGTGAAATATTATGTTACTTAATATCACTTTATATATATATATATATATATATATATATATATATATATATATATATTCATATAACCCCTATGAAATATTGTGAATATGTATATCGACCCCTTATTTTTTTAAATATCTATTTAACCCCCTAAAATTACGCGTCTAATTCATATCACCTCCTACCATTATCCAGTTAAAACTCTTGTGTGATTAACCTAACAATAAACAATAATTTATTATTAACACATTGAGGAAGAAATACAATAGAAGGCATTTAATCATTTAGAGGGTTATATTGAATTTTTCTTAAATCTCATGAGATTATTTAGATAACGCATTCACAATACTTTTATATTGATGGAATATACCTAAAATATTTCTTAAAATTTGATGGAAAATAAATTTATCCAAAATATTCAATAAACTTTAATAGAAAACAAGCTCAGAGGCCTAGATATGTGCCTCGACAAGTCCTTGTACCCGGTTCTTTGCACCTCATTGGAGATTTTTCTGAGACTGATCGATCAAGAAGTTAGGTTCTTAATCCCATTTGCATGCACTGATTTACTGCTATGAACTTTGTTTCATGTTCTATTTGATTATAATAAAGTAAATACTTTTAGCCCACTATGGTTGTGACTGTGATCCAGTTTTTTTCTCCTATTGATTCATGATCGCTAATGGCCTGGTACTATGTGGTCAAGGGTGACAATATGTTAAAAGTTGCATCACTGTCTTTTGTTAATTGATTCCTCGGCAATTTCAATTTCGATTGATTAATCTATCTATCATTCTCTTCATGCTTTCATTAATTTGGATTTGTTTTTGTAGATAAGAGTACTTCAGTGATCCATTGACATGTCAAATTTCTCCAAGGGGAGCCAGGTCATTTACTATTTCTTGGTCAATAGTCACTTTCTTTTCTTTTCTTTTTCTTTTCTTCTACTATCCATGGAAGATTTCTCCCATGTTAATAACATGAAAATGATACACACACACACACAAGTGTCTTGATAGGTTGTAAAATCTCTAACATGTTATAGGTTAAACTAGTACTAGTCTATTAGATGATATATCCGTCAAACATAAGTAGGGGTGAATTAGGTTAGGTCGGGTTAGAGCTCAATCCGAATCCAATCTGAGGTTGGAGAAATTTAACCTAAACTCAACCTAACCCAATCATCAAATTTGAGAAACTCAACCCGGACTCAACTCGTCGGGGTTTGTTCGGGTTTGGGTGGGGTTAGGGTTTGATTCAGGTTAGATTGGACTCAAGTTAGGTACAAGTTTAACTTGAAAATATATTATTTTTAAAAATTAAAATTTTATAAAAGTCAATTCTCTACATAACAAAAATAATATTTGGAGAATAAAGATATACAAATTATTGAAGTAAAAGACTTTAGATAAAAATGAATTGTAAAATTCAAATTTTATCATACACATTCAAAAAATTATAATTTTAATAAGAACATTTTATTTGATATGAAAATTTTGGGTTCGATTTACCTGAACCCTCAACCCAAATTAGATTTGGTGCTCAGATTTGGATTCGGATTGAACTCAAACACTAAAATCCCAGCCTAAATCCGTCTAAATTTCAGGTTTGGTTGGATTGAACCCGTTCAAGTTGCACCTCTAATCATAAGTTCACAAAAATGAATGCTTAGGCCCCGTTTGGCATGGTGGTGTGAATCAAGTAATTCAATAAATGCAGGGTTTGGGCAAGGTCGGCTTGATGTACCATATTACAAAATCATGTTTGGTCTTGTAAGCAAAATGGGATTGGGTAAACGGATTTTCCAACGCCAATGGGGACTTGTTTGGCAAATTCATGGGTTTGGATTGTGGAAAAAGATGGATTACAGAATTTCCCTTCCCACATGTTTAGGGTTTGTGGTAAATTCTAGATAAGTTTTATGGCATTTGTGTACTTTTAGGGGGTATATGATCTGCATTTCGGTTGCTCAGCACCGGGGGAAGGGGGAGGGGACGATGTTTTGTGGCATCGACGAGACCGGCGAAAACACATATATGACAAGGCAATTGTGGGCGCTCGATACAAGGGAGGAAAACCAATTTGTTGCGCGATCACGTACACTGGGGTCCACCTACGCCAACGCTGCCGAACCGCTCCACCAAACGTACCCAGTGGCGGAGCCACCATAGGACCAGGGGGAGCATGTGCCCCCCCTGAATTTTTTTAATTTATTTACATATCCTTTTAATTTTTTTCTAGGTTCTTTTAATTTTTTATGGTAAGTTAATTTTAATTAGGTCTATAGATCATAGGCCCCACCTACATATAAAATTCCCTAAACAGCAACCACTCATAACTAAACAAAATAAAATTAAAACAATCATATCTGAGTCATCCATGTGTATGGTGTGCACTCACCTCTTCTTTTAATTAACCCTCCCTCCTCCACATAACACAAAAGTCATTTTTAACTCTCATTTTTCATTTACCCCAAGCCTCCTTCTATCCATATATCACAAACAGCTATAGAGACATGGATTCCACTTCTCAGCGTCTTCACCTAGGTGCCTATCTTAAAAAAAATAAATTTTTGAATCTCTTTTTTCTTTTTTTTTTATATCTCAATTGTTCATAATATCAATCTTCATCTCTAAATAATTTTTACTTTTTGTTCCATTAAATGTCTCACAATTGAGAATCTACAATCTATAATCCTCTCATCTCTTCCATCAATACTTTGAAGGTATATGATTTTTTCATTTTACCTTATTATCATTGTTACTAATTTATTTAAAGTTTAAAATATTTGTGTAAATATCTAAAATAATCAAATCATTCAATATTTTCAGAATATGAAACCTCGTCAAAGTCAAATTTAAAGGTATGTATTGCTTGTTAGATTTATATTCTGATATTTTTTTTATGAATTATTAAAATGATATGTGACATATCGTTTTAAAATATGATAATTATTTTTTATAATTATTCAATTATATGTTTTATATGAATGTCTATATTTCATTTTATACATATTTTTAATCTATGCTATTGAAATAAAAAATATAATGATATAATTTTAAAAAATATTTATATAAGCCGCATTAGGCCCCCTCTTTATAAAAATCATGGCTCCGCCACTGAACGTACTCATAGTAAACTTGAACCACGAAACCTGGAGTTACAAACGCTCAATCCCGTATGGTAATGAGTTTGGTGTTTTGATCGTTTTCTAGTTGCAGACGTGAGCAAACTGTGATGCCAAATGTGTGAACATAGGTCCCAAGGAAACATTTTCCTTTTCTCATCACTATAGTAGTGATCCAAGGGACCATGATATTTGATGCTTTATAAACTTTTGAAAAAAATTTATTATTTATTTAGGTGAATGAGTTGGGGGAAGAACCATGGAAGAAGGTAGGACATGCTGAAAGACTCCACAGACTCATTATATCTTGCAACAACATTTTTGTTCTTGTTGATGATCAACTTCACATATCCCTTGCGCAGATTGTCCATACTGATCTTTGCAGGCCCCATCGCACTCCATCTCCTCGCACAAGCCGATGCACGATAGTGGTGTTGATTGACATTCAACATTCACTGCATCATCAAATCATGAAAGTTTCATTACACATAATGCAATCCTCCACTTTTGTGCATGCATGTGTACATGCCTTTTTGTGCATGCATGTGTACATACGGAAAAAATGATACTATATTATTGTGTAATATTGAAATTATCTAATTCTACATTGTTCTATAGTATAAAAATGATACTTCAAAGCATAACCGGAAGCAATGCTAACCAAAAGCAATGTCGTATTCTCCACATACGTCTAAGAAGAAATTAATAAATCAAAGAAAGAGACTTACCAGTAGAGAAAATGACTACAAGCAAAATCACTAACATGAAACGTTTGTCGGCCATCACTTTTATTATTATGTACCTTAACTAATAAATTTCAAGAAAACCAATATGTATTTATAATGATCAAGGTATCTATGTCAAATAAATTTCAGAAGATTCTTCATTATCCATTTATAAATTATTGGATTTTTTGGTGATATCTCAATAAAGATCCACACATGAAAAAAAAAAGATTTTGATATTTATTTGTTGTTTCTATTTTTTTCGTGCAAGTGAATTATAGGAAAATATAATCTAAAAATTGAAAGTGGTAAAAGATAACAAAAGGGAAAAATTTTAAATTTGGAATTCAAATTAAAAAATTTCTATTTGAGAGGGTTCCAAATTTGGCCGTCACTTTCCCGCTCAAAAAGTGGGCCCTTTGTTGACCCAGAAAGAAATCAGACCGGCCCATCTCTCGAGGCCCACTGTTCACGTGTCACGTGCGGACGCGGGTGTGGTGGTGGGGAAAGCAAAAACTCTCATTAAATTTCCCGTTTGTTTTGGGTATAAACGATAACCCTGGATAAGAATTTTGATGTGTTTGTTTATCCCGATAACCCCTGATAAAGTATGTCAGAATAAACTAGTATAAAGTGGTATATGGATATCAAACAACCTCTGAAATTAAAGTTATCCTACGTTATTACACCTAAAAAATATGTGGGTCCACTATTAAATAAACTGTCATCACCTCTTATAAATCACATGTCAAATCAACTATCATTATTTTTTTTACATTTTTAAATATTTATCCATACTTTATTCACATTTTACCCAAACACCATTTTTTTTACACAAACAACATTTTTTCAACCCAAAAATATTTTCTACGCAAACAGCATTTTTTACCAAAACACATTTTTCTATTCAAACACCATTTTCGACAATTTTTCTCGACCCAAACACTATTTTCAACCACATTTCGACTAAAAATCATTTTTCAACCTAAACAACATTTTTCAACCCAAACAACATTTTTTTACTGAAACACAATTTTCAACCAGAACACCATTTTCAGCATTTCAATCATTTTTCTACCCAAACAACATTTTTGCATTTCAATCATTTTTCTACCCAACCAACATTTTTTTCCCTCAAACCGTATTTTTCAACACACCATTTTTTTCAATTGAAAAGACATTTTTTTTAACCCAAACTGCATTTTTCGATCCAAACATCATTTTTTTTACCCAAACTATATTAAACAGCATTTTTCGACCCAAGTATGACCCAAACACTTTTTCAACTCAAAACACCATTTTTTCAACATTTTTTTCTACCAAACAGCATTTTCTATTATTAATATTATAATATCAACATTTATATTTTATTTAAAATATGATATTAACACTTAATTTAATAACATTATTAGACCTACCCAAGCATGACCCAAACACTGTTTTTCAACTCAAACACAATTTTTTTAACATTTTTTCTACCAAACAGCATTTTCTATTATTAATAATATAATATCAACATTTATATTTTATTTAAAATATGATATTAACACTTAATTTAATAATCAAAAGAATAATAATCACAAATGATGTTTAAAAAATTCACGTGCGGATCCACGTGTGCATTAACTAAAGAGAGATAAATCATCCCAAGTGAATGAAAACCTGACAACGAAAGGGCACCACAATGTCCCGGAGAATATATATATGAACAATTTGCTAATATGAATGTGATATTTCACCATAATCATTAGTTTGCAAACAAAGCGATTCTATACATGTTTCATCACCAGCCGTTTAAGTTTTGACGTTATTGACCAAAAATTGTCTTAAAACCTGTACTGTACAAGAAATCAATAGCTATACACAGCCAAAGAATGCAGACACCTGGGGAGAGGGAGAACAGAGGTGGAATTCTGCTCATTAGGAATCCAAGGGCAGAAATAGTTTTGAACTGTACAAGTGGAGTGATGGTTGAGTCAGTTTTGCAGCTTCTGGAAGAGCTCTGACAAAGAACGGTAGAGAACAGCAGCAGCAGGTGGCTTCGCCATTGACCCAAGAAGAATATCTACTGCCTTGATGGATGGAGAACCATAGAATCGTGAGTTTTCTGATGCACGGGTGGAGACCATGCTTCCTTCCAGTGAACATCCCACAAATGCACCTGCAAATAATAAAGCAGATTACCACATTATGGAACAGTGGGGGTGGAAGCAAATGGATGTCAGTTTAAATGAGATTGGAGATCCGCAAGCATCCACGGTGACAAGATAGACATCTCTTTCAACAAATAATAAAATCTTTCCTGCTCTAGATATAATATTAATTGAAAAATAATACCATCACCCAATTCAAATATCAAGGTACGTCCATCAAACATTTGTGCACATACAAGCATCCACATCCACATACAAGCTAACCTAGATTTCATATGACTCATAATAGTTAAGAGAAGATTTCTCCATGCTTGTTGAAAATTGGTTTACAGTTTGGGCCACATTGAGATGGAGGCATCGCGGTCAATCAGGATTCTATTTTAGTTTTTTAATACATCAAAATCAATTGGTCATGTTTTATATGATTCGAGGATATTTCCATATGTTACTTTGGAAATTCTAAAGAGAGACTAAAACTATTAAATTTTATAAGGGTAATTAAGCCATGGACGCTGCAAATTTGACAGAAACATGGTTTATTGAAACATCATTTTTCTTTTTTTTGTGTGTTGGGGGGGGGGGGGGGGGGGGGTGGGGGTTGTTATAGAGGTAGAGAGGTGTTTCAAAATGCTTCTGATTTTGATGGATTCTAAAACAACTATCATGCAAGATTTGAAGAGTGATTTCAAAATCAAGTGTCCACCTAAAACACCACGTGCATTTTGAAGTCCAATGGACTGTTCAATGGGAACCTAACTGTATCAAAATTGAGTGGGATATTAGAATTCTAAGGTGATGTTTTATCATCGCTCTTGAACCTTATTTTAAATATATATAAAAAGACACATCATCCATCTTCACACCTCAGGGAAACAGTGTCACAAGGTTATTCAATGATGACACTAGATCGGATGATATTATCCAGACTAGCATGAACATTAACACCATTACAATATAGCACTACAGTATTTTTCAGAATAGACCTTATTTACAGAAAAAGTATCCAGAATAATATTTTATTATTCCGCATGTCCCTCCCTCATCCAGCAAAAAGAAAGAAAGAGAGAAAAGAAATCCCATGGTATGCATTCGTTAGTCAAAATCATAAGAAAAGCCTGATTTGCCATTTCAATGTGCAGTTCAGACTGCATGTGTGAGTGCAGTGTGCAGTGTACAAAATGCGAACCAGAAAATCCCATATAAATTGATCAAAATAGTTGGTCCTCAATGGGTGTGGTGTGCCCATGCAATAAATCTTCAGTGTTCTGACTTGTTTCTTTTTTGTGATGAAGAACCCTAACAAGACATGGAAAAACACCATGTGTGCAGAATAGCACACAAAACCCTGTACATTCCTGGGGATTCCAGCTCAACACCAATAGCCAAGTCAACCTAGTTTATATATGGCTTGGATGATAATCGAGAAGATCCCACTATGCATGTAAGAAGTTTACGGTTAGGGATGCATTTGAGATGGAAACAATGAGGTCAGTGACAAATCAAAATCAATTGGTCATGTTATATATACTTACAACTATCTGCATATGAAACTTTATACGATTTGGTCCTTCGGATACTTCCATGTGTTAGTTTCAAAATTTTAACAAGAAACAAAACCTATTAAATTTTACAAGGGTAAAATAAGCCATGGTAGCTGCAAAATTAAAAGAAACTTGTTTATTGAAACATATTTTTTGTTTCGTTTGTGCATGGTGCGTGGTTTCTGTTGGGGATGATGATTATTTTTTCCTTTTTTTCTCCTTTTTTTTTGTGGGTGGATAGGTAGGTGGAAGGGGGTGGTTGGCGGTTTGGGTGGTGTTAGTAGTGAGTTTCAAAATGCTTCTGATTCTGATGGATTCTAAACCACGGTCGTGCAAGATTTGAAGGTTGATTTCAAAGTTCAAAATCGTGTCCACCGAAAACACAACACGTGCATTTTGAAGCCCCTAGATCATTCCTTGGGGACCTATAAAATAAAATGGGGAGTGGGATCGCATAATTTTGAGGTGATGTTCTATTATCACTCTTGACCCTTATTTAAAAAAAAAAAAACTCAAATGCAACATCCATCTTCACACCTCTAATAAACAAGGGCATAAGGTGATATTCCATTATATAGGGGTGATGTTATCCAGAATAGCATTAACATCAACACCATTCCTCCGGCAACGCAAAGACCATTATATAGGGCATGTTTTGGACTTTGTAACCTATTTCATATGTTATAAAGGCTACCTTTTACCTCAAAAAAAAAACATCAACACCATTCCAATATAGCATTATAGTATTTTCCAGAATAGTCTGGTTTTAGGGTAAAGAAAAAGTATCTATTTTCATTATTCCACATAACACCACCGGAGAAAACACACACACCAAAAACCCAACTTGATTTGCCATATCCACGTGCAGTTTAGACTGTGCCCACGGTGAGTATAGAATGGGAACCAGCAAACCACATCTACATTTATCAAAACAGTTGGTCAAATGGGAGTCCTCATGCAAGAAATCTTTGATTCAGGATTTTGACACCTTTTTTGTGACAAGGAGCCCCACCAAGAGTTGGGAAACCCCAGAAGTATAGATTAGCTCACAAACTCTGTGCATTCCCACGGAATTTTAACTCGACGCTTATGAGGAGTAAACCAATGCCTCTAGCCAATGAGAGAAACCCATGTGGTTATACAGGATTCTTTCTTCAGCATTGTTGCATATACATATCTGAGTGGCAAATTATTATAATAGCCTCTGCATTCATGTCAAATTGCTATAACTTAATTAGAACAAAATGGTAATCCACGTCACCATGGTATGCACTTATTCGCTGCACTGCATCTGGAATTGCAGCATGAATGCATGTTTTATCATGATTTGAAAGGAATATGTGTGGAACAAACTTCCAAAATAAAATGGTTCTTATCACCAAAGCATAGAAACAGTTGAGTAAAACAAATCAGGAGTACCTTTACTGCAGCTATATGTGTAGCAAGCGGCATAACCCCCATCACCCACACGCAGATCAGCCTCAATTGCTCGTCCTAAAATTCCAGCAGCTGCACTGCATCCAGCACCAACTGAAAAATGTGCATTTCCACTAAATGTCTTGATGGCTTCTTTCGTCCTTAGCACAATAATATAGTCAGTTAACTCCCCTCCACCCTGTTAATGGATGAACATAAATGTGAATAGAGAACAATCAAGCAAAATCCAGGCCAGCTACAAAAAGATGATTGTTAAAATATAAGTTTCTATAACACATAGATATACATCTAAACTCCTAGGAAAAGTCACACATCATTATTGTGAAAGAAAAGACATGTGATGAATAGGTTCTTTACTTACTATTACAAGAGAGACATGAGAGAGATTCAATCATTCAAATCAATTTTGACCATGCCATATAATCTCCCTCTTAAGTTGAGTTCTTTAAAGAGGACTAGCACTTCTAGGAATATTACAAAATGTCCAGAGCTCCAACGAATTAGAGAACCAGAGTACCTAACCTAGGGATGACCGAAGATACAATTCTTATATTCTAAAATCCAAATCTTACAAA